>JAGFNQ010005201.1:27690-35752 GCA_024364735.1 Boesenbergia rotunda | reverse complement strand
TTTTCTATGTGTTCATCTAATTCTCCTGATTATATCCATGCATTTAAACATCAATTTTACATAATATATTGAGAGCAATGATTTTTTTAATACGAATGTATTCGAAAAATTTAATTCGTATTCAAAAAATCACTATCTAAAATCGACTGATGAACTAAACAATCTTGGATTAATATGAAACTAGTTCCTATGTGTTCGTCTAATTTTCTTGATATATCCATGGCATCAAATGTCAATTTGACATAATATATTAAGAGCAGTGACTATTCTAAAAATTTAATTTATGTTAAAAAAATCATTGCTCTTAATATATTGAATCAAATTAATGTTTGAGGGCATAGATATAATTAGGAGAATTAGAAGAACATATAAGAGCTAGTTTAATGTTAATCCGAAGTCGTTTGGTCATCGATTAATTTTAGACAAAACGGGCTGATGGACCAAATGACTTCGGATTGACATGAAACTAGTTCCTATATATTCGACTAGTTCTCCCGAGTATATCCACACATTCAAACATCAACTTGACCCAATATATTAAGAGCAGTGAATTTTTTAATATGAATTAGATTTTTAGATCACATTCATGTTTAAAAATTCACTAATCTCAATATATTGGCTTAAATTGATGTTAGGGGGTTTGGATATAATCATGAGAACTAGCCGAATACATAAGAACTAGTTTATTATCAATCCGAGGTTGTTTGATTGATCAATTGATTTACCCCAAAATCGATTTTGATTAAAAAAACTAAATTAGTCGACTGATTTACAAATCAATCGAGTGATTTATTCAAAATTTTGAACTATGAGGAATCAATTCGATTAGTAAAAAAATCAATCATTAAAAATTAATCATTAAATATTTTAGAAAGTGGATAGGTATTTTAGCGTGAAATTTTAGCGTGAAATTAGCAATGATAGAGAACGTGAAATTTTAGCGTGAAACTCAACGTGAATGACGTGGCACTTTTTATATACACGTCCGATTGTCGCTCGGACAGTGGCGGCGGCCTCCGGCCGCCGCCCCGAACAAAACTATAACCTGGGGGGACGGGTGAACCCGTCGAGGATCGGTGCAATTGGGTTTCATGTTGGATTCACGTTGAGTTTTTCATGTTCCCAATCATTTTCCTTAAAACTTATGTAATATTTTTCGAAACTTTTGCTACGTGGTTCGATGATAACATAATCTTTATATTTTAAGAATTTTAAATGGCAAATTAGAAGTCACGGTGCGACACTGACCCGCTACGTTACCATCCGATCCAAGTCGGGGCAACCTTGGCTTTCCGCGGGTCGACTCGACGACACGAAACTCGACTGGTATTCTCACGTCCCTCGGTCGTGACTCGCCTTTTTGGATCATTCCAATCCGCCCTCGACGCTTCTGCCGCCGTCTTTCTTTCGTCGATTCAGCAAAACGGCGATATCAAGCGAGGTAAACCAGGCATGCAATTGGGATTAATCTTGTGTCGATCTGTTTGATTGTAGGAGTTCGAATTCCACTCGAATGGCTTGTTCCTTCATTGAATTGATCGCGGTTTAAGATCTGGTTTTCGTTTTTCACCCTAGTTTTCTGAGAGATATTCTAGGGTTTATTTTTTTGGCTATGCGTGTTTTGTTCTTGCGCTAGGTTTTATTGCTTGTTTCGTGTTGGTTTAGATTGGCATCGATTGGCGAGCTCGAGCAACGGCGGCGGCTTCAATCGCAATTCCATTCCGATCAGACGAGCGCGTCGGCAGTTAGATTTGGATTGGGCGGACGAGTAATGGGAGTTGCAACAAGGCTCGGCCATCCTAATCTCATTGGTGAACAAGCGAAGGAGATGGAGATGGAAGCACCGGGCATCGATACATTGATACAAGGTAGCATAGCTGACGGAGACATGAATGGGGTTGTTGGATATGGCCAGGGGCGACCTTATGACCCTGTTCTTCACGATGTGAAGCTAACGCACGAGGCTTGTGCTCCTGGCCTGCAAATGAATCTTGTTGATGGAAATAACATTGTAGGTAAAAGTAGTTTTATGGATTTTGCACAGTTGGTGAGCAAAGATGATAGTGTCAGTCATCATGCTTGTTTTAATACTAGCATTGAGTCAGTCACCATGGGTGATCAAAGTTTGAATGTCTGTAGACAAGAACTGATGCCCAAGAGGAAGAGAGGAAGGCCTCGGAAATTATTAGTTATGCAAAATCCTATTGATTCAAAGATTGCTGCTGGTGCTGATAGAGTGACAGACAACTATTCTTTGACTGTAAGCAAACATGAACTGATAGCAAGTGGAAAGAGGGGAAAGCCTAAGAAATCCACTTATAAAGGAGATTCTTTAAGTTCTGTTGCCACCCCCTATGTCAATATAGAGATTAGTACCATTGCTATGGGAGTAGACAAAGAAAATATAGCAGCAAAGAGGAAGAGGGGAAGACCTAAGAAGTTGATAGATGCAGAAGATGTTAATTCAGAGGTTTCAGCTTTTGTTGCTACAAATGAAGGTGACAGTTCTCTGATGGAAACTGAACAAACATTGACCGCAAAGAGAAAGAGGGGAAGGCCTAAGAAGTTGATAGATGCAGAAGATGTTAATTCAAGGGTTTCAGCTTCTGTTGCTACAAATGCAGCTGACAGTTCTCTGATGGAAACTGAACAAAAATTGACTGCAAAAAGAAAGAGGGGAAGACCGCCAAAATTGATAAATATAGAAAATGTTGTAAGCTCAGATGCTGCACCAAATGTTGGTATTGAGACAAGTAACATGTCTGCAATGTCACTGGAACAAAAATTGACCGTAAAGAAAAAAAGGCGAAGGCCTCGGCTTTCTTTTGTGGAGGATAATGAGCGTGTTGTGTATCAATGTTCCTTTCAGGACAGGGCTAGTTTTGCTTCTGCTGATTTGGTGTGGGGTAAAGTGAGGATGCACCAGCAGTGGCCTTGTCGGATATTTCATTCCTCCACTGCATCGGAAGCTGCATTAGACCTTCAGAAGATGGATCATCATCCTGTTGGTTGTTTTCAAGATAAAACATTTGCTGGGTGTGATGAGTCACAATTGAAGCACTTCCAGACACACTTGTCACAAATGGAGAAGCAAAGCTATAATACTGCAATTGAAGAGGTGCCAAGGCATGTTGTTTTGGCGTTAACATGCCAGTGTTTCATGGATGAAGCTTATGTGGGCCTCAAGAAACCAAGGACTGAGAATTCAGGGATACAAGTTGGGACATGTTGCTACAACATTGACAATGCACGTATTGTTAGCTCTTTTGAACCTCTTAATCTTCTCCACTATATCCAAGCACTAGCATGTTCCCCATATGCAAGGTTTGATGGATTAGAACTTGGGATATGCAAGTCACAGTTGCAGTCCTTTTATCACTCAAAAGGATATTCTGAACTTCCTGTATTTGTTCATGGTGAAGGATTGGTTGATAATATTGAGGATTCACCTTCAAATAAGAGAAATTGTGGTGAAGAAAGTGCTGACCCCTCTACTCTGATATCTTTAGCTGCTACTTCTTGGATGGGAAAGTCAACAACTATGAAAAGCTCATTTAGACGGAAGAAACTAAACATTGTGCAATGTAGAAAAAGGACTGAATTCATGGATAAGAGAGATCATTATGATGCTAAATTTGATGTCTCATCTCATGGAAACTCTGAGGTTGCTGTTTTGGATTCTAAATTAGAGAAAAGAAATGATAAAGAGCTTGGGGATTTGATAATTAGCTCTTCAAAATCCAATCCTGCAAGACAGCCTGAGGTTTTGATCAAAAGTGTCACAAATGAATATTCCACCCCAACTGAGATGCTTGGACAGCTCTATATATCTGCAAGTAATCCTCTGGAGGAATACAGTTTCCTGCCTACAATAGTGACTTTCTTTGCTGATTTTAGAAGCTGGGTCTTGTCTGTTTTGTCAACAGAAGAAAAAAATACAGACAAACTCGCAGTTAAATGGGATATGAGGAAATCCATAAACGTCAGTTCAGAAAATATGTCGGCTTTCATGCAAGATTCATACTGGTCCGACATAATCGTTAGTTGTGAGGAAGAACTGGCATCAGGTTGGAAAATAACCGATGAATCTCAAAGCACGCAGCAAAGAGAACGACATGGAAATGAACCATCATTTTCTCTTCCCTTCACTTCCATTCCTTATAGTCGACCACATTTGCAATATGGTTCCACAAATCAAAAAACGAATGAGCGTGTTTTAGAGGATGGTCCAAGATATGGCAATAACTTGCAGGTATCTGAAGATGGAAAACCCGCAAGCAATTTGATGAAGGCTGCTGATGAGTTCATCCCCACCGCGTTGATTTTGAGCTTTCATGAAGCAGATGATATTCCTGCAGAAACTGATCTTGTTAGGATATTTGGGCAATATGGTCCTCTTATGGAAGCAGATACAGAAGTTAAACGGTCAGACAAAAATGCTAAAGTTGTTTTCAAGAGGCGTAGTGATGCGGAGGCAGCTTTATGCAGTGCAGGGAAATACAGTTTCTTTGGGCCCACCCTCGTGAGTTACAGGCTTAGGGCTTTGTAGCTAGCATCAAAAGCTCCTTGATGTATCATTCAGTTTTGCGCATAATATGCATTGCTTGTTGAAGCTCTACCTCTAAAATGTTCCATACTGACATCACACTTCAAACCTGTTTGCCCATTGTGTGAATGAGATTTATCTAAATGAGTTGTTAGGCTGGTTAGCCAGATGTTTTTTGGTTTTGGTTTTTGTTTTTCAATAATTACCTTTTGACCTGTATTTTAGACTTCTACGATCGTTGAGAGTTCAGGATGTACCACCTTTTTATTTCTATATGGTTCGTACTAATACTTAACACATTAATCTAATTATCCATTACATAGTTTAACGTTTTTGTTCAGAGACCTCATAGACCTTCTGGGGATCGTTTTTCTCATGGTAAAGATTGGTTTGAATGATCATGTAAAATTTAAGAGTTTAGGCTGATATTCTGGTTTTGAAAGGTATAGTTTAGGCTTAATCAGCTGCTCATTTTCTTTGACAAACGAGCATTGATGTGGTCCCTAGAATTCATATTAAAAAATTTTCTATTTCTTATTTTTAATACAAAGTAATGTTTTGCTAGGCTTTGAATATTTTATAAAAAAATACTAAGTCGAAAATTAAATGCATTTTTTTAAAATTTCATTTTACACAAATTGCCATCTATGTTGTTATCCTAACTCTTGTTTCAATAGTAAAAAAAAATACATTTCTTTTAATCCTGTAGCATCGACTACATCTAAAGCTTACCATCTTGATCGACTCTCATTGTTTGTGTAGCGCATAAGACAAATTTTCTGTACGTCAAAAACTTTGACCTTGAAATCTACTTTACTATTTCACACGTAGATTTTATTTGTCTTCTCCGAATGTATATTTGTGTTGTTTTTCTATATTTAGGGTTATCACAGTGCATCTTTTTTCTTGCGCATTTTCTCAATATATATGGAATACACATCTTCTTCTATTGTTGATATATTGTTTTCCCATTTCCTATAAAATAGAAGTCTTAGATATCCATTGATGCATATTATTCAATTCTTGTTACATCCACAACACTTAACACTTTCTTCGTAAGTCAAAAATTTCTATTTTTTTTTAATGCCTAAAGACTATTAATCAATTTTGACACCAAAAAAAAACCTCAGTCTTATATAGTTTGGACACAAAGTCACTAATGAACCTATGTATATCTAAAATTCTTCTAATCTAATTATTTTTAAGTCTTATGATTCAAAATACTAGTTAAGTTTATCAAATTCAATCGAAATCAAGACCATATCTTGGGACTAATGGAATTAGACACATAGTCACTCAATAACACCTATATATTTTTGGGACTCTCCTAATTCCAGGTCAATTTCACTAAATCCGAATATTATTCAGCTAATAGTGAATTTTTACCAAAGCTCATCAATAGACTTAGACTTATCTCATTTAATCCAAACTAAAATCAAGTCTTCTAGGGACAATGATGAGGGTAACCATATCCACCAACTTTGGTTCTACATCCTAGTTAGCCTCCTATAAGTTTTTGACAAAAAAAAAATTTAGCCTTGTGAAGTTTCAGCACATATTCAATAGTGCATTTAGGCATATAATATTAACCAACACTTATGTATTACTACGACTCTTTTGACTCTGACCATACTCAAACATTCTAAATTTGGACCCTAATCAATCGTTAATAAATTTTAGTCAAACACTTACAAATGGACTTTGGGTTATATAATTCAATCCAAATTGGGATAAATGTCTTCTAGGGATTCACTTGAGTGTAACTATGCCCACTAACCTTGGTTCCATACCCTAGTTAGCTTTTTGAGAGGTTTCAAAAATAAAAAGCCAACGTTAAGTAATCTTGGCGCAATCATTAATTGTTAGACTTAGGTCTACCATATTCAATCAATAACCACGCCTATGTGTTCCTAGGAATTTCCTGACACTAGCCATTCTCAAAACTCTATAATTTTTAACCATGTAGAACTATTAACGACATTTGGACAAAATTTACTAAAAAATTTAGTATTATGAGATTCAATCCAAAGAATGATATAACTATGCGCCCCAACCTTGTGAAGCTTTAGCACATACTCACTAGAGAACTTAAGTGTATCATATCTATTCAATGATAACATGATGGATCGCGTTGGGCCAGCTAGAGGGAGAGGATGAATAGCTTTGCAAATTAAAACAAGATGTTTTGTTGTTCATTAATAAAATAGAGTTAGTTAAACAAATTAGAAAGACATAAATAAATCAAGAACATAAAAATAAGGAGGCATCAGAATTTACTTGATTGCAACCAGGATGATTGCTAATCAAAGGCAGTTGAAAAGCTCTCCTCCAAATATCTCCTTCCAAACTCTTGAAAACTCAGAGAAGATTTACGAAAACAATTTTAGTCATTGTACAATCAATAAATAAAAACCTCTGAGCTAAAAGGCTCTATTTATAGAGCCTGGAATCGTTATCGAGATGTTGACGTGTCACCTCATGGGCGCCCGAGTGCAACACGGGCGCCTGATTCGGGTCAATTCTTATTCACGTTGCAACGGCCATGAAACGGTTAAAATCATTCTCGAGTGCTCAAGTGGAAGATGAGCGCCTGTATGCCCAGGCGTTCGACTTCACTCGGGCGCCTATATATGCGAGCGCCTGAGTTGATTTGGGTGTCCAGGATCAGCTGTCCCAGCTTGGTTCTGGTCAACCTTCGGTTGACCAGTCTTCTGGCATTTCTGGGTGATTTTCAATTATCCGAAGTTGAGCTCACCCGAACCCAAATTTTGACCTTTTTTTCGAACAGTCTTTCTCCCCGGCTTCTCATCCCTTGAGCATCACGCACACCTTTCTCCTCCACCAGTGCACTCTTCGACAGTCTTTTGTATCCCTTGGATATACTAAGTCTGGTGACACTCTTCCCGTGCTATCTTTCTCATGTGCTACATCTTCCGCTCGATTTTCTATACTCCTAAACTCCTGCACACTTAAACACATGGATCAAAACTTAATAGGACCTAACTTGACTTGATTGACTACATCAAAACTATCTCGGAGTACTTACAATCTCCTCCTGTTTGATGTACATCAACTCGAGTTAAGTTAGGGAAAAAACATAAATAAGAAAAAAATAAGTAATATATCTTGTAATGTAATACACAAAAAATTTTGTAATTAAAACTTCCCCCTTAACTTAATTTTCATTTTCTCCCCCTTTGATCATATCAAAAAAATAGTTAAGTGTAAAACTAAAAAAAAACTTTAAACAACTTTAGCTTAAAGATAGCTTATTTTCAAAAATTTAATAAAAATTCTTTTCATTATCAAAAAATCTTTTGAAATTTTTCTATTTGTAGAAACACAATCAACAGTCATCAAAAGATTCATTTTGTCAAAAAGTCTATTTTAAATGAATTTTAAACTTAAAAACTCATTTTTGATATAAGTGTGAATCGGACGACCCATGTAGCACTTCGGGAAGATAGGCCCTGTTTAAAAGGGGCCCAGCTCTCGAGGCCCATGTGGGGTTGTGAG
>JAGFNQ010005201.1:17690-25190 GCA_024364735.1 Boesenbergia rotunda | reverse complement strand
TCATCCGAATCATTCTAGGCCTGGTTCCAATCAGACGGCCTAACTCTATTTCTAATCATAAATCCGCTTACGGAGTTACGTTGCAGTAGAAGGGTGTTAAATTATTACCAAGGCATATGTAGTTCTCTGTGTTTCCGGTTGGAAACAAGGCATTCGCATACGACAAAAGATATGCCCTGCCCTGAGTTCACAGACACCGCCATGGACGATGAATGAAAGAGGACGGAATTTAAAGCTCCCATTACTAAGATTTGGTAATTTCAGTACTACAACTACACAATTATTGATAAATATCAAGATAAAGCTCTGAAACTTCAATTGTTCGGTCGATTTGCCTCGATAAGGGTGGGAAGAACAGAGCTGGATTGAGTTCGGCAACTAGGCGACGGCGGCGACACGGCCGTCGGCGGCGGCGTCCTTGTTCTTCCCGAACTCGTGCACTTTGCGATGCAGCTCCGCAGCAGAAATCATGAATTGCACGGCCTGTGCCGGACGCAGCATCTCGACGACCGCTTTCAGGGTCTCCAACCGCAGGTTGTCCGCCTGCTCCAACACGCTGCGCATCCTTTCGCACTTCCTCCCCATCGCGGCCTCCATCTCCGCCTCGTTCCTTACTCCCTCCGCCCCTTCGGCCGCCACCGTCGACGAAAGGCCCACCATCTCCGCGTCGGCCACGGTCTCCTGCGCGCGCGCTGCCTCCTCCGAGATCTCCCGCTCGCGGCGCACGGTTCGCTGGTGGAGCCGATCGACGTGCAGGAGCTGATCGTGCGTGAGCTCGGCGAGGTCGCCGAGCTGCCCCTCGCGGCCGCCACCGAGGATGTCGTCGAGGCGGGATTCGAGCTGGAGGCCCGATTTGGAGTAGAGGAGGTGGAAGATGAGGGTGGGGCGCCAGCCGCCCACCCAGAGGAATAGATTCTCGGTGGAGGAGATCCAGGAAGGGGAGAACATGGAGGCGACGTCGGCGCGGGCAGACGAGGCCTTGGCGCGGTAGTAGTATTCGTAGTGCCCGAGGACGCGATCGATCAACTGCTGGAGTCGAGGGTGATCGTCGGCAGGTGAGTCGGCGGCGGCGGCAGAGGCGAAGGCGGAGCGAAGGTTCTGGAGGTCGCGTTCCTGCTCCGCGATCCAGCACTCGAAGAACTTGGCGAAGTTCTCGCGGGTGTGGGCCTCGTCGGTCCCTGGACCGGGAGCCATGACCGCTGTGACTGTGACTGTGATGGCGTTGGGCTTGGCCGGGGGAGTTCACGGTGGTCGGTTGGGGCGGCCTGGGCGGGCCCGTCCCACTGGAATGGTGATATTGTATTACAGCGCGGCGTGTGCTTTATAAGAATCTTGGACAGATAGTAGATGAATTTGAAATGATGAATTTAATTTTATAAAAAAATTTTATCGGTTACTGAAGTAAATTGGGAAGCGCTTGTAATGGGCGATCTAGAAGCTTAGCTTCCCAGAATTCGCGCCTCATTTAGAAGAAAAATTTTTATAAAATATATCGTAGTTAAAAATCAAACCGCGAATATTTAAGATAGTGATAATTATCCTACCGTTACACCATAATTCCAGGGACACGAGTGCTTTATAAGAAGATTACATTGTCGGTATGCAAATTCATCAGGCTGCATACAGCCAGGGATAGGACCCCGGTGAGCCCCAGCAAAAGGTTCCCCATTCATTCACGGATAATTTGATACATCCACTACTACACGTGTGATGCTAGAGGTACAGTGAAAATCATGATGTTACCGTCTTTTAAGCGGGAGGAATTTGAATCCCAGACGATTCAAACCTATGTAAATTTGTTATTCGAGTACTAACTCAGTTAGGTGGGAGTTACATCTATTATTACACGGTGGTAAAGGATAATAATACTCATTTTAGGTGTCCCTTACGATTCATTCCCAGACTATATAAAGGAAAATAAATCATTAATAATTATTAATCCGAGTAATAATCAACATCTAGAAGAGGACAGAAATTTTACTACAAAATCAAGAATTGGACATACATCTACTGCTGCATCCGTCTTAGGGTTGCGATGTAAGAGTGATGTAGTGATAAAATATTTAAATAAATAAATCAAAATTTAAATTCTAATAAAAATAAATATTTTAAGGTAAAATTGTAAATTACACATGCATGATAACAAAGATGATTATGTTCATCCTCGGCGCCCTTTATAGTCCATCCCATATTATGTGAAGGGAAGTAATTCACGGGTCCAACTTATAACGGGCTACCAAGTGGCAGTGGATGGGAGAAATATTTTCCCCAAGAGTATATATTTTCTGGGAACTGAACTCTGCCCCAGGAATGTGTTAAATACCGAATTTTTAAAGGGTTGAAAAGGTAATTTTTTTAAAAATAAAGGGCCTAGTTGCGAATAGCGAAAGTTTGGAGAGTTTAATTGCAAAAGGCCAAAAACAAATATAAAAAGCCCTAAAACCCTCTCCCCCGAAATCAGTTTCTTTTTTTTTCTCCCCGATTCTCTTCGGTTCTGCCCGACGCCGCCGAACCCTAGCCGACGCCCGACGCCGCTGCGCCCTCTGTGCTCCTTCTCCTCCTTGTTCTTCTTCTTCTTCGTCCGGTTCAGCGCACACGAAGGAGGAGCCGAGCGTCTAGCCTCCCAACTTCGCGGATCTCCATCACGTCTGCGGAGTGCAAGCACTGCTGCGCCTGTCGTCCGTCGCCGGCAGCCTAAACCTCTTGGTTTCATTGCTTTCGTCGGCTACTGTGCGTTGCCGCCGGAGAGGAAGAAGCTGTGGGGTAAGGATGTGTTATACCGACATTATTCGTTCAATAAATCTAGTTACCTTGGCAACAAAAGTTTCTCATTTCATGAATTAATTAACCTGGTTAGCAAATGGGTTGAACGACCAACATGAATTGGTTCAGTACAGTGGAAAGTTTTGTATTGGTTTTGTTGTGATAAGGTTACCGTAAGCAACCATGGGCTTGGGAAGAATGAGTTGGAATTGTAATGATTTCTTAAAGTCAGTATTTAGGCTGTGAGAATGTTTTAGAGTTTAGATGATGGATGGGTTTTTTATTGTTATTATGTGGTTTGTATCTTTGAGCCTTATCGAACTCTCTGCCCTTAGATTCGTGTGGGGGTGAATTGTTATGTGTGTGATTTTTGGGTTGCTATCTTGTTTGTACCGTGTGATTAAACATGAGTCGTAGCTTGGGAGTTGATCTTCATCACCATGAAACTAGTATTGTTGGAATTCGAGGATTGGGTTGTAGTTGTGAGAGTTTCTTAGGTTAATTCGGGAATTAACCTAATAATTTAATTTTGATAAGTCAAGAAAGAACTTATTGATATTTACAATTTGGTTAAATAGATATTGTAATTAGAACATATCCTAATTATGTTTATATGTAGTTTAGCTAAGTATTTAATTTTATAAATGGCTAAACTATATCATTGATACAGGACCTTGATTCGGACTCGTTCAATTGATCGTGGAAGGTCTTCCCGTTTACGTTCTACATAAAAGGCGGGTACTTCTCCTTTGTTCTCGAGTAGTTTCTTTTACCATAAAGCATGACTATTTTATGTCTAGTAGGTTGCTTGACCTTATTCCTTGTTGTTTGTTATTTTAACATCGCCGTTGATACTTATTCTTCGTTTATTTTCGAGTATTCAAAATTCGTATCCGTACAGTTCCCTGTTTGTTTTTTGTTCTGTAAAGTACCGCTTGTACGCGAGTACTTAGAAGTCCATTAAATACAAATAGGTTTATTTGACATTAGAAATATCCTACCTAGTAGTGTAGGTGCATAATCGTTGGTTTTCGATTTCTGGTTGGTTGTATTGATGCATCGTATACTTGTTGGATTTTGTTGCATCGTTGTTTCTCCGGTTGTTCGTGCATTTTGTAGCATGCATCATATCTGCACGTTACATACTAACGACTGTTGGGGTTCCATATGGTTAAGCCGTCGTTAGTCATTTAGTTGCTTGGTTCACTCAACCACTTGTTGTCGTGGTAGTTGCTAGAGTGCGAGCAACTGTTCTGTTAGCCACACATGTTGCAGTTGTAGGCAAGCAGTGACACCCTCACCATTGTTTTTCGAGGGATACTGTAGTTGTTGATAGCTCCCCCTATATATCGGGGTTTGGAGTGTTGGCTTCCCAGCATCCTGTCCACTCAACTACACCTTTCTGTGGAATTCGTTGGAGTGCGTACAGTTGTTACAGCCCTACCCACTCGGTCACACAGATGGGATGTGTTGGCGGCTTGACTGGCGTCAGGGGTGACACATGTCATTGCATCATATGCATACGTATTTCATTTATGCATTTTCTTGTAATTGTTGCATTTATATGAGCTATGATTGTTGCACTTGATTGACATGCATATATATCTTGGTTTTATTGTTGTTGCGTTGTTTCATACCTGTTTAGTTGTTATTCGGTTTTATAACATGTTGTTCTATAAATGTTATGCATGTCTAGGTGTTCCTATATTCCTTATGAACTGTACCTTGTTGGTTCTCTACCTATTATACCTTTTGTTATGCCATGCTTATTGTCTACTCATATACCCGCAGAGTCCGCCTGGACTCACCACCCTTGCTTTCTCTTTTTATTTCAGATAGCAGGTAGTTGCGTTTTTCTTAGAGCTAGGAGAGGATCTAGTCGCCAGTCCCTCAATCCCACCGTGTCGGTTTGGTTTGGTTTGATTTAGTGTCTGATTTATTTCTGCGGTTATTTTTATTTGTCAAGTATCGGTTTGGTTTTGTCATTATTACTGGTATGTAGACTTTCTTTATGTTAATGATGGCTGAGTGATAAGCACCATTTTATTGATTATTTTAATTGCTAAAATCCATGTTTGACCCATGTTTTTATTGCTTAATTATGATTTTACCCTAGGTTTTGGAACTTTATCTTATTTTGGACTTAATTGCAAAATTACATAATTTTTGGATTATTTGGTTACTAATTTTCTGATATATTTTTGTAGGCATGAAAGGATCCTGGACCTAGGGCATACTGGGTCAAACCTGAGTCGGATGTGAACCGGATCGAATTATCAAGCCTACAATTAATCCGGGCCGTCCGATTCAAGAGCGGCTAGATCTGAGCCATTCGGGACGATCTGAAGCAATCCGAGCTAGGGTTAGGGTTGATCAAGCTCTATGATCAAGATCTGAAGGTTTCATTCCAAACAGAGCTCAATCAACCGTTGGATCAAGCAAGGAGGGCTCTAGAGCGTCCATCACAGATAGAGTTGATCTGGACCATCCGTTGCATATTTGGAGGATCCGAGCTACCACAAGGTAGATCCTGACCCCAGATCATTATCATAAAAGTTTGGCTCAAATCAGACCAAGATCAGCCGTTGGATCTCCTCCAATCAATCACAGCCGTCCATTTGTTCCTATTTAATCATAAACGCTGCGCAGCCAAGCCTGGTCGCGTCTCCGCCGTTTCTTCTTCCTTCTTCATCCGTTCTTCGATTCTTAGCTAGATTTCTTCATCAAGGAGGCGCGATCCCTCAATTTTTCATCAAAGCAAGGGCTAGGTCAGTGAAGATCGTTCCAGTGAAGTTTCAGATTGGATTTTTTGCTCAAAAGGGAAGCTGCGTGAGGTTTCAGTCGTTTCACTATCCGACTTCAACGAACTCAGCTGTATTCCATTTCCACCGCATCTGAGCTGACCAAAGGGGTTCCCTGGAAGGTCTCGGCCATTCCCAAATCCCAATCGCAAGCCACGACAGCAAGTTTGAAGAATTCGGAGCCAAATTTGGCTTGAGCAGAGTCTGAACTGATTTAGTAGCAGATACACTTCTTCCACTGATTTGCAGAGCTTGCGGGTCCGAGGTTCTCCCTTGATTGACGACCAAGGAACTCTTGAGTTGAGGAATGGTTGAGGAGTAGCTTAGATAGTTTAATTTCAGTTTCTTTTAGCTGTAAATTTCGTTTCTGTCTCGTTTCTTATTGTTTCTGAATTTCGGATTGGTTAAGTTGGTTTAATGCATAGTTTCTGCTGTAATTAGGGTTTAATCCAATCAGTTAAGTAATTAGGAAGCTTGTTTAGGTATTCATCGATTTAATTTTAGTTAATTTCTGTGTTTTATGCTTGCGTATCAGATTCCCTGTGCGTGCCAAGTCATTTCTGAAATTTTCAGTTTGTTTCACTGTTAGTGAGCTAATTGAGTTAGTTTAAGTTTGTTTAGATCTTAGCTTCATTTCTGAATCTTGTTTAGCTTGGTAAGTCCGAATTTCAGTTTGTTTCTCAGCTAAAGCTTGCGTATCAATCCCCTATTTTCAGCTTACGAATTAATGGACTCAATTCACTGCATTCGAACAAGTTTTGCTGCATTTTCGTTTCTGAATTTTGCTTCAACTTGCATCTGATGTCTTTGCATTCAATTAGTGACATTTGAAACTCTGCATTCAATTTGTGTTTACTTGCATATCAATTTCTACATCAACTAGTTACTGCATCCGAAACCTGTTCATCAAATTCTGTAATTTAATTGTGCTAATTCCTGCTCATTGACTGCATTTCTGCAAGAGTACATTTCAGTTTCTGAATTGTGAATTGGTGAGAATCAGTTTCTGATAATTCTCCTGAGTGTTAGTTGCGACTTTAGCAATGTGATTTGTGAGTTTTAGCATTTGGTTTGCCTGTTAATGTGCTGCGTCAGTTTGGCATTACTGCATTCATCTTGTTGCTGCAACTTTCCATATCCTGCATTTCTGAATCCATGTCTACATGTAGTTGTTTCTGAATTGGGCAACTTCATCTCAGCAATTCTAAGTTTATTAATTCGGAAGCTAATCTTGAGCATTCGAAATCAGTAGCTTTAATTGCCTTGCATCCAATTTGTATCAGCATTTCTCCTTTCATCTCTGAATTTCAGCCCTCACTGTTTTGAAACTCTGCTTCTATTACTGATTTCTTTCACTCATCTTTGCATTGCACTTCTTGAGTGGATTTGTCTACCAAGTTGTAGTGATCAGCTGGAATTCGAAATCTGGCAGCTGCAATTTCTGCAATTGGGATCAAATTGCAGCACATTTCTGTTCTTGAATCTCTTTTGTGTGCCAAGTGCTGAAATTTTGCAACTTTGTATCAAGAGGAGCTTTGGCATTGATTGGTATCAAGTTAGAGGGTATTCTTAGTGTGCCATGGTGTTCGACATCAACTTGGTTGGCTCCCGCATTGAAATTAGCTTGTGCTGAGTTGTTTTAAGTTTGATTGCTAAATTTTGTGGCTAGCTTTAGTTGAAGCTTACTTAATTGCAAAATTGCCATGCACTGTTTTATTGCTTTGATTGGCATTTGTTCTTTTTTTATTCCTTTGATTGGCATTTGTTCTGCCTTTATATTAGGTTGGTTATCCAATTTATGCTAAGTTGCATTTAAACTACAATTTGTTTGAGTTCATTGGTTGAAGTACTTGGGTTAAGTTACATGGTTAAGTTTTATCCCTTCATTGTGATTTCATTCTTGAGTGCAACCCAAAACCCAAATCTTTATTTGAAA
>JAGFNQ010005201.1:0-13209 GCA_024364735.1 Boesenbergia rotunda | reverse complement strand
CTTTTGAAAGAGTTTTCTTAAGAGTAGTATCTTTGAAGATATTTAAGTAATAAGCACCCGAAAGAAATTAAGTATTCTTTCTCAGAAAATATCTTAAGAAATTCTCAGTACTTGAGAAATATTATTAACCTTTTGGAGGATGTTTGAAATCATAATATTTTACTTAGCTTGGTTTCCTTTCCAGACTGACACAATCCTAAGAAACATTGTTAACTACAAGGACATTTCCCTATGTGTCCTGGAAATTCTTCAAACTCAAGTAAATATTATTTTCAATAATGATTAAAAAAAACAACCAGTTTTTGAAAGTGATAGTATAATAAAAGTATGATTAAAATGGTAGTATAAAAAGAATTATGATTTCAAAAGGATTTAAAAATATAGTGCATGTAACCAGATTATTTTGTTATTAGATGATTCTTTTAATCTCCCCCTAAACTTGACCCAGTCCTAGGAAGCTTGTTGACTACAAGTACTTTTCCTCTGAGTCTTAAGGTTTGATTCAAATTATAAGAACTATCTAATAATTTAACAAAAATTATTTGTTCGAAATAACTTCTTTTTGGTTTAGACTCCCCCTAGATTTGACACGTCCTAGGAGTCCTTGTGGATCATGAAGTACACCTCCTCTGCGTCTTTAGGGTTTATCAAAAAGAATAATTTTAAATGACCCTTTGAGTATGATAATTTTCAAGGAGATAATTTTCGAAAACATAATTTGGAATGATAGTACAGTTTTCGAAAAACATTTTGAAATGATGATAAATGATGATACTTAAAGATATAGTGATATAACAAGGTTTTTGAATCAATTTTTGAAAACCTTATTTTGAGATGATAATAAGTTTTAGAGCATAAGGTTTTTGAAAATTCTGAATTTTTCGAAAAAGAAGGGAAAAAAACCTGTATCCGACACCATCTGACTCTATCTAAGTACCTTAAGGGACTTCAGTATTGACCAAGTTTGACTGTGTTGACTAGGTTTGACCAATCTATAATTGACCCAATCAAGTCCTAGATCGTAGTATAATTCAATCAATACTTGATGAGTTAATTTTGAAAACAAATGAAATTCAGTTTTTGAAAAAAAATGTTGAGTGGAAATTTAGAGTTAATTTTGGAAAAAAAATTGAGTTGATTTTGAGTTGATTTTGAAAAAGTATTGAACTACATTATTAGGTCCTAGACATTTCACCCAGTTCTACATGACAAAACAGGTTACCTTATCTGTTTTGTAAGATGTTTTAACAAAAATGAAAATTTTAAGTTTGAAAAACATGGTTAATTTTAAAATGTTAAATTAATTTTGAAAATGTTTATTACGTTTAAGTCTATTTTGCAAAATTGTGTTGAATCTAAGATTAGTTGAAATTTGTGTAAGATTCAAATCTGACAATAGTAAAGTGAATTTGATTTTCCATAATTGGCTTCCAGGTCTTGGCGAGACACTAGGCCTTCTTTGGCCGTAGCCTTATTGGATCATCAACCCTTTCCTTGACAAAGCCTTTTATAGAAAATTCATCTTCAAGTTACTTCTTAAAAGATTTTGGTCTAACTAGCTTGGGTCTTGGATCGGTAGCTTCGGCTAGTTCTACCAGACTAAACAGACCAAGTAGGGTATACTTGACCTTATTAGAAAGATTTCTCTAACGTACTATCATCTCACCTCCACCCAATACTATGTTGTTCAAATTTCAACTAAATCACTTTGTCCTTATTCTAACCAATCCTAATTCTAAGCATAATAAAAAAATAAGATAAAAAACAACGCACAATTAAAGCAAACAATTATCTAAGTAAGGTCACAATTGGAGTAATACTCCGGATTTTCGAAGTCAGCAAGATTATGAATTAAATTTTCTAGAATATTGACCTTATGTTTCAAGGTTTCATTTTCTTGTTTCAATTTTCTAAAATTTTCTTTAACTAATTTATATGAATCAATCACATTATTCAAGGTAAATATTGGATTTTCAAATACTATAAATTTACCTTTGTCAAATGTTTGTCCAGCATTCTTGGGAGCTCTTTTTATTGTAGACAGTGAAGACTCACTCTTATGATTGGGACACTGGACTTGGTAATGTCCTCTCTCCCTGCATTTACAACATACTATATGACTGTTAGATTTTAAATCTACAATGTTACCTTATGATTTCTTTTTGGAGGTCTCCCCCTTGATTTTAGCCATCTTTCTTTTGCTTCATTGTTTCTTCGGCATTTTGTAGTGGTCGCGAGCCAACCGGACTAGTTTCCGACAATCCCTTTCTTCGTCGTCATATTTTGAGTCTGAGTCGGACTCAGGTACTAGTTGAGACCTCTTTTGTAGTTCTCTTGAAGTTTTCCCTGCAATGAAAACTATACCTTCCTCGACCATTGCAGTATCAACTTGATTATTTAATCTTAATTCAGAAAACGATTCAAAATTAGTTGCCGATTTTGTCTTGGAAAACTCGTCTTCTGACTCTGGTTCAATTTTGGATTCGGCTTCGAAATCGAGTTCAGGATCTTTCTCGGCTGCTTGTGCTTGCACTGAGAGTGCAAGATACCTTACTTGATCTTCTTCTTCTTCGTTCGATCCCTCTGATGATTCGGACAACACACCTTCTGAGTCCTCGATGTTGTAAGTCTCCTCATGTAGGTTAATCAGTTTTTCCCACATCTCTTTAGTACATTCGAATGGTCCAATCTACTTGAATACTTCTTTTGTTAGGCCGCATTGTAGGATTGCAGTCGCCTTTGCATCTGTCTTGATCATGTTGAGTGTTGGTTCATCCAATTTGTCCCAGGCGAGTGCTATCCCATCTTCTGTGGGGAATCTAAACCCCATTTGGATTATCATCCATAAATCCATATTAGCTTTTAAATGGGACTCCATTAAACCCTTCCAGAATCTGAAATTTTTGTCAGAGAATAGAGGTGGACGAATGTTATTCCATTCTTGATTGGTCATTTGATATAAACCTTACACACAAAAGAAATAACAGAGATGTACTAAGACTTTGTCTTGGATTAGTAGTGCGGGAAAAAATAGCCCAAAAAATATTGCATGAATTTCGAGGCAGAATAATAATAAAATAATAATAAAAAGTTTGAGACAACTTTTTAGAAAATGAATATTTTGATTAATGAAAAACAATAAGAGTTAAAAGTGATTGCTTGAATTGAGGTAGCACGAATTTTGAGAAAAAATATTAAAATAATAATAAAAAGTTTATGATAAATTTTCAACAATGGATCATTTTATCAATTCTGACTTATGGTGAAAAAATAAGAAGTGAAAATAAAAACCTCGATTAACAAGAAAAGTTAAAAAAAAACGAAAAAGCGAAAAAAACGAAAAAGATCGAGTGGTCTTGCACCAACCTTGATTAACAAGAAAAGTTAAAAAAAAATTAAAATAATTTCATAAAATCCGAAAAAAAACTCTCAAATTGGTGGTTGCACCAGATTTGAGCCACCCGCTCTGATACCACTTGTTGGATCGGAGAAAACGATAGAGGGGGGTGAATATCGTTAAAAACTTTTCGGACTAAGAAAGAGCAAATACGCAGCGGAAAAAAATAACGTGCACAAAAACACAAGTAGATTTTTTACTTGGTTTGGAGTCGTGGTCGGCTCCTACTCCAAGGCCCACGGTCCTTGACCGTTTACTTTGGGCAATTCTATATTCGGAAAGATCTTTACAGATTGAGAGTACATATATAGAATTTGAAAAACAAATTACAACACTTTCGTAAATTTAAAACTTTACCGATGCCCAAGATGGATCGAATTCCGGAGCAGAGGGTCATCGTCGGCGCTGAAATCTCGAAATGGAACTTTGCCGGAGCGCAGCACGTAAGCGAAAGTGTTTGGAGCGTTGGAAAGAATTGTTGTTGAAGCCTTGGGGTCGAGCCCCTTTTATAGTGCCCATGGGGGCGCCTGATCCATTGGGGGCGCCTGACACGTGCCTTCACCTGCGAGAACCTCAATCCGCAGCTCAGTCAGCGCTTATCCCCTTCGATTTGGCACCTGGGCTAACTGGGGCGCCCGGGACCTCTCGGGCGCCTAAGTTGACCTGGTCCATTGGCTTCGTGGCGGATCTGCTTCGATGGCCGCTTTGGCTTTGACCTTGGGCGCCCGGAACTTCCTGGGCGCCTAGCCCAATGTGTTTCGAAGCAATCTTGCTTCTTGGCAGTTTTGGCCCTTTACCTTAGGCGCCCGTGACCTCCCGGGCGCCTAGCCCAGTGAACCACCCCACTCCTTTGGGGCGTCTGAGCTACAGAAACACAATCCTTCGGTCCCTGTAACCAAGGTTAGTTCCAATACAAATCAAGCAAGAGTGTTAGTCATTATTTACAGCCATAGTTGTCTTGGTTCTGACTTCGGGTCGCCCAAATGGAACCCTAGGTCGAACCGACACCTACTGTTCCCTCGACGGGGAACGCGTCCTCACCTACTCCTCTCAGGAGAGTTTACCTTTTGCCAGCCGGCTCCTCCGGTTGGACTTTTGCCCAATCCACCTGACCAGGTCTTCGTGCCCAACTTCCGGTTAGGTCTTCTTGCCCAACTTCCAGTCAGGTCTTCGGTGCCCAGCCCGTTGCCAAGACTTCTTGCCCAGTCCTCGACCAGGACTTCTTTGCCCAGCCCTTTGCCAGGACTTCTTGCCTAGTGTACGTAGGACTTTTCCTGCACACTTAGTAGACTTGTTAGATCATAAATAGTACTTAGCTTTGCATCCTTTGCCAATATCAAAACAAGGTTCGATATGATGCTTCTGGCACCAACAATCATTACTCAAGGCTAAACCTAATAAAACCAAAACTACTATGCCTAAGGTGAGGAAGGTAGTTTATGATCAAAGCATTAATCTCAAGAAGGGGAGACATATGCCTAAAAAGGTGGGTAGGTCTAGGAATGTCTAAGATGGACATGTTGACTCTAGGGTTAGAGCTCTAGAATTGAAAAATCAAGTTTTGAAGTCAAGGCTTGAGGAAATGGAGAGAGTCCTAGATATGTTCATTATTGGACATAGGGGACTTGACATGTGCTTGAGTGTTTAAAACCCCAAAAATGTCGAATTGAGTACCTCCAAGACTAAAAGAATGTCAAATGCTAGAAGGGCACAAGACATTGGTAAGGGAGGAGTAATCAAGGACAAGACGTCCAAAATTAAGAAGGTAACGGTTGAGAGCCAAGGATCACCAAATGTACACCGGCGTGACTTAGTAACATTAGATAAGTCACATAGGGAGGTGGCTAAGGTTAAGAGCTCAAGAGGGAGCTCTAGGAGTCAAATTGGGATCCATGATAAATGGATCTCGGGAGAATTTCTTCCGGAAGTCTAGATAAACTATAGAGTGTGTTAAAAGGTTTGGAGACGGATTTGAGTCTCAATTTTTAAGTTTTGACACATTGGGTTTATGTTTTATGCATGAAAATACGACATTGGGGTCATATTGCATGAGAATTGGTTTTTGATGTGTATATGTCATATAAACCAATACTAGGGATGCATTGTGGTTTGGTATGGGCAGATACATCAAGAGGAAGTCAAAAACTAGGACTTTATGTCAAGGTTCTATTGAACCATTTAGATAGTTTTGGGTTTTGTATCAATCTTGGGATCCGAGATATATATATTTTTAAATATATTTTTCTCAAGTAGGTATGAGTACCATAAACCTCTCCACAATATTTGAGAATTTTTGGAGACTTGTGGAATTTCTGGTGCATTTCTAAATTTGGGTCAGAAATACAGAAATGGACTGATATTAAAGTATCAGTCGACTGGTGCAGTCGACTGATAATTCTGTGAGTTGGGTTTTTGACTAGGTTGGTCGACTGGTAACTGTCTCAATCGATTGATACAGGCTAAAACTGTTTTCAGCTAGGTCGAAATGTGTCCTAATGATATTAAATTTGTATATAATTTTATGAGGGTTAATACACAACGTTTATACTCATTAGAGGTTAAAGGATTCAATAATTGGGATATTGTTGGAGCCCTTTTGATGTATAGCAAAGGGGGAGAAGTGTTAGGTTTAAGTGAAAAACCAACACACCTTTGCAAGAAATCCAAGCTCAAGGGGGAGCTTGGGTGAAGAGGGAGCATTTATTGGCAAAGGGGGAGAAGTACCTTTACAAGAAAAACCTACTCAAAGGGAAGTTTTGGTAAAGGGGGAGCCTAAAGTTAGGTTCCATGATTTATGCATGATTATTTGCTTTGTTAATGTTTCCCTAACTTAAACAGGTTGCTAAACATCAAAAAAGGGGAGATTGTTGGAGCAATCTAGATACCTTGGGTTTTGATGTTTAGGCAAAGGTTTAAGTTAGGATTGTTGTTGTATTTGATATGTATTGTGAGTATGTAGCATATAGGTACAACAAAGGAAAAACTCCAAGTGACATCTTGGCAAAGGAAGTCCCGACAATAAGGACTGAGGCTAAAGGAAGCTCTAGAAGGTATGACGTGAAGGATGGAGAGGCATCCGAGCAACGCAAGGCTAATGGAGGAGGCTAGAAGGCTAGGTCTAGGTTGGTCGGGCGAGGATGAGTGTTGAGTGAATGTACTCGGGGTTGAAACCCTAGATTTTAGGTTTGGGTAGTCGACTGTTGCATGTAGTAGTTGACTGGTGTAGGGCACAAAAAGATTAGTCGACTAATCCTCTGTGCAGTCGACTGATGTCGGCTAGAATTCGAACGTTGGCTTGTAATGTTCGGATTGGTTGAAACCAGTCGACTGGTGTTGACACCAGTCGACTGGTAACGGCTAGTTCAGCCACGAGCTCTATTTAAGGGAGCTCGGTTTGGCTGGCTAGGGTTGACGAAATTGGCTTTGTTTAAAGGTCAATTAGTAGTCTAAGCTCTCAGAGGTCTTGTGTGAGTTGTGATGAGGTTTCTCCACCCACAAGGAGCTACGCAAGCTAGCCGGAGGTCTTCCTGGGACTCATCCACCAAAAGATCCGGATCGTCAACCTTATGGACAATCGTAGAGTAGGAGTATTATCTCCGAACCACGAAAAAGTTTGATGTTAGCATTGTTTTAATTTGTAGTTGATATTTTCGCTTGCGTAAGCTAACACTTGTAACAAGAAATTGACGCATTGGGGGCAACGAGCTATTCACCCCCCTCTAGCCGACGCACTGATCCCCAATAGTAACCATATGATTGTTAGGACCAAAAGGAATTTATATATCTCCACAATGATATGATATTGTCCACTTTGGGCCTAAACTCTCATGGTTTTGCTCTTGGGCTCTCCCAAAAGGCCTCATGCCAATGGAGATATCATTATTCCTTATAAGCATATGATCTTTCCCATGTGTTTTAGATGTGGGACTATGTTTGCAACCTTGTAACTCCAACAATCCCCCTCAAACAAAGGACCACATGCCCCCCACAAGCGGAAACACTTTCCGTTTGATGTCTGATCCTCAACCTTCCAGGACTTTCTGCCCCTCGATCCACCCGACCTACTAGGACTTCACTGCCTAGCCGCAACTAGGACTTCTCTACCTGGTGTTTGGTCCTCTTGATCAAGACACGGGAGCCCACACATCCTTTATTTAAGGCTTAACCCACATGGTTAGATCTGGATCATGAAGAGCGACCTCGCTCTGATACCAATTGTTAGGACCAAAAAGAATTAATACATCTCCACAATGGTATGATATTGTCCACTTTGGGCCTAAGCCCTCATGGTTTTGCTCTTGGGCTCTCCCAAAAGGCCTCATGCCAATGGAGATATTATTATTCCATATAAGCCTATGATCTTTCCCATGTGTTTTAGATGTGGGACTATGTTTACAACCTTGCAACCCCAACAATGATCTCAGTATCGAACATAAAAGAAAATATAAGAACTCGTGGTCGGGGAAGAAACAATGGAAACAAAACAGTGCAGAAAACAAAAACAGAAAACGAAGGCAAACAAACACAACTAGCAAGATCGCTAAGAAGGAGGGTTTACAAGGTTCGGGGATAACTTGCCCCTACTCCTTGGCGGGCGATCCCTTGATCATCGGCAGATCAAGCCCCGGTTATCACCGGATAGAAAGCAACCTCCTTCTCGGTGGAGAAACCTCTCCACAGTGTTTCAATCACAGATATATGTTTAAGCACAATGAAACAACAAGAAAGTGTTGGGACCGGGTGCATGTTGACAAGGATACGGGTTCGTAAATTTTAAAATATTTACGTGCAGCGGAAGAATTAGCATTAAATAATTTCTCAAATTATTTTTAACCACGTATCTAGCATGCGACCATATGATGTGTGGACATGATCATAAATTAAAATTTTGCAGAAAGTAAACTAATTTACTCAATACCTCGCGTAACTCGAAGTAAGGGACGAGATCCAACCGTAGCGTCCCTTGGAAGCTCCGCCTCTATTCGCGTCCACGCCGAGTTCTCTTCAGGATGACTTCGCAAAGCCACGAGTTTTGTGCCGACGAGAACTACTAGATTCTCCAAAAGCACACTAGAATATCAAGAGAGAAAGATGGAAACTAACCACCAAGTAACGGAATCAAAATTCCGGGAAGGAAGGAGTTGCGACCCGCTTCTTCTTCTTCTACTTTGGCACCTTCTTGGTGGAGGTAGCTCACGCCAACCCTAGGAGGTGAAGGTGCGCCGGCCCTAGGAGGAGTGGACGCCGGCCCTAGGGTGAAGAGTGGGCGCCGGCCCTAGGAGGAGGAGAGAAGGAGAGGGAGAGAATAAGAGAGAGAGAGAGAGCTACTAAATCTCTTGATAACTCAATTGAGGAATTCAAGCCTAGCCTTGGTTCCTTTATATAGTAGCCTCTCCCTTGCCAAATCTCCCCTTTAACGGAATTTTTCATAAGAAATTTATCCTATAAATTTTCTTATGAATTATTCCGTTTATGCTAAGTTTTATTATAACTAACTTTATAATAAAACAAATACATATCTCCTTTTATTATGGAATAAAATTTACAAGAAATTTATAAATTTTTCTTTATCGTGGAAAAATCAATTCATAATTGATTTTATAAAATTAAAATAAACCGATCCATGGTTCATTTTAATTTCCATAAAAAGAATAAATTTCTATAAATTTTTTTATATAAATTTCTTTATATAAATCTATTTATATAAATTTCTTTATATAGATTTATTTATCCATAATTTTATAAAACAAATCGCGCTTGATTTATTTTATAAAATAAAATCAAATAAATTGGTTTTCTCTCCTTGTAGTGGCCGGCCAAACCAAAGAGGGTGGATACCCTCTTTGGCCGGCCACATCAAGCCAAACCCTCACGAATTAAACTCATTTAATTCGCCCAATAAGCCTTCAAAAGACTTAGCTATTTTAAGTTTCCCGTGCGCCTCTGATAAATTCAGATTCGACTTATTTCTATTGATCGGAAAATCCAATTTTCAACTCGTTTTAAATCCCTCGGATTACTCGTAGTGCGTGTGACTAAATAGGCTTTCGATTTATGTTGGCCGTCTATAATCAACCAATTATAGAACGATCATGAGTGGCACCTAGTAGTACATCATGACCCCCAATTAATCGAAAGATCAACGGTTGACCTCAGAAATAATTCTGAAACCCTTCAGCAGCTCTAATGAATCGTGACCCATTCCCTTCACCATCTTATACTCACTTGGTTCAGGACATGGTCTGTATGTGTCAGTCCCCACTAGGCTGACTACGTCACACCTAGCCCAAGTAACGTTCTCTCATCCTTTGGATTTCTAGTTACTCTCATGTATTTAAGAGACTCATACTCTAAACATGACATGCTCTGGCCAGAGGCTTTGAGTAACAATCCGACGATAGGCCTGGGTATACATCTCCTCGCAAGGAGTGGTGAATCCTTTGTAGGCTGTTCAAACATCTTCGGGCACTTCGGCTTATACCCAACCATCCTGGGTCCACACCTCCTTGGAGATGCTTGCTTAAGATGTTAAAGTATAAGTCTCCATTACCAAGATGACTTGAACACCGCAAGTCAAAGGAACATCGCACTTAAGCTGCAGTATTAACTTTCATTGATATATCTATATGTAGATTACCATATGAAGTTTTACAGTCAGTCACTCCAATGAACTAGTTCCCTTAACTAGCATCCATGTTTATCTCCGGACATCCCAATGTCACCAGCCAGTGAAAATCAGCTGATTAGAGAATAACTCATGCTAGTCTCAACAGAATTGACAGCGTCCGTATTTATCAATTCATCGACTAGGGATATTTTCAATACTTCACAATTGCACATGTAGAGATAATCACTAGTTGTGATTCCATCACAAATTCTCTCATGCTGTGAATTGTATTGCGGACATTCAGTAAATGAGTTTAAGATCTCAATCAAATACACAAACATGTATACTCAAATAGTGAATTTTCATTTATTGAAATAAATGTTTACAATCATAAGGCGATTGCCTTAGGACACTTCTCTCATATCACTAACAGAAAGATCTTACTTAGCACTTAGCAAAGACAAGAACACAGCAAGCTCCCTCAGAGCTCCACCCAGCGACGATCTCACGCAAGAGCCCTCTCCTCGTGTCTTCTCGCTGTTGGACTCGAAGCTTCTTGTTCCCTCCTTCAAGCGCTCAAGTAAAGAATGGTTGTTTCACAGATTGTAGTTGCTTGCACAAGATGATGGAACTTCAGAACACATAAGCAAGATGTGGAGAACACGAAGGCACAACAAGAACTCAGTTCGTGAACTCTAGAACTCTGCTTCAACGAAGCCTTCTTCCGCCCTTTTGTTTCTCCACTCAGTGTTGGGACCGGGTGCATGTCGACAAGGATACGAGTTCGTAAAATTCAAAATTTTTCGTGCAGCGGAAGAGTTTGCATAAAATAATTTCCTAAATTATTTCAACTTCGTATCTAGCATGCAACCTTACATTGTGTTGACATAATCATAAAATAAAACTTTATGGAAAAGTAAACAAATTTACCAAGTACCTCTCGTATCTCGAAGTAAGGGACGAGATCCAACCGTAGCGTCCCTTGGAAGTTCCGCCTCTATTCGCGTCCACGCCGAGTTCTCTTCGGGATGACTTCACAAAGTCACGAGTTTTATGCCGACGAGAACTACTAGATTCTCGGAAGGCACAACTAGAAGGACAAGAGAAATAATGGAAAAACTAACCAATGAAGTAACGGAATCGTATTCCGGAAGAGAGGAGTCGCTATCCGCTTCTTCTACTTCGTGTTCGGGTTCTCCTTCTTCTTCAATGCTCACGGCAACTTCACCTTCTTGGATTTGGTTGGGCGCCGGCCCTAGAGGAGCTAGGGTGCGCCGGCCCTAAGGGAAGAAGAAGACGAGGAGAGGAGAGATTAAGAGAGAGAGGGAGAGAGTAATTAATCTCTTGATTAATTGATTGGAATAAGGGCTAGCCTTTGGTTCCTTTATATAGTAGCAACTCCTTTGCTAAGTTTCCCTCTAAACCGAATTAACGGAATTAACGGAATTAGTTATAAGAAATTTATCTTATAAATTTTCTTATTAATTATTCCGTTTAAACCGAGTCTTTATTATAAACCAATTTATAATAAAACTAATTCTTCTTCTCTTTAAATTATGGAATAAATTTTTATAAGAAATTTATAAACTTTCTTATTATGGAAAAATCAATTCCTAATTGATTTTATAAAATTAAAATAAACCAATTCATGGATTATTTTAATCTTCCATAAAAGAATAAATTTCTATAAATTTTATTCATATAAATTTCTATATACAAATTTATTTATCCATAATTTATAAAATAAATCGCACTAGATTTATTTTATTAATTAAACCAAAATTAATTGGTTTTTCTCCTCCATCTTGGCCGGCCACCAAAGAGGGTTTTGACACCCTCTTTGGCCGGCCAAACCAACCCGGACCGCCACGAATTAAACTCATTTAATTCGCCCAAAAAGCCTTCAAAAGACTTAGCCATTTTTAGCTTCCATTGCGCCTCTGACTAACTCAGATTCGACTTATTTCTCTTAATCGGAAAATCTAATTTTCAACTCGTTTTAAATCCCTCGGATTACTCGTAGTGCGTGTGACTAAATAGGCTTTCGATTTATGTTGGTCGTCTATAATTTAACTAATTATAGAACGGTCATGAGTGGCACCTAGTAGTACATCATGACCCCCAATTAATCGAAAGATCAACGGTTTGACCTCAGAAGAAATTATTCTGAAACCCTTCAGTAGCTCTAATGAATCGTGCCCCATTCCCTTCACCACCTTATACCCACTTGGTTCAGGACACGGTCAATAGTGTCAGTCCCCACTAGGCTGACTACGTCACACCTAGCCCAAGTAGTGTCTTTCTCGTCCTTTGGATTTCTAATTACTCTCATGTATTTAAGAGACTCGCACTCTTAACATGATATGCTCTGGCCAGAGGCTTTGAGTAACAATCCAACGATAGGCCTGGGTATACATCTCCTCGCAAGGAGTGGTGAATCCTTTGTAGGCTGTTCAAACATCTTCGGGCACTTCGGCTTATACCCGATCATCCTGGGTCCACACCTCCTTGGAGATGGTTGCTTAAGATGTCAAAGTATAAGTCTCCATGACCAAGATGACTTGAACACCGGAAGTCAAAGGAACATCGCACTTTAAGCCGCAGTAAGATCTTCATTGACATATCTACATGTAGATTCCCATATGAAGTCTTACAACTAGTTACTCCAATGAACTAGTTCCCTTAACTAGCATCCATGTTTATCTCCGGACATCCCAATGTCACCAGCCAGTGAGAATCAGCTGAATAGAGAATAACCCATGCTAGTCTCAACAGAATCGATAATGTCCGTTTTTATCAATTCATCGACTAGGGATATTTCCAACAATTCACATTTGCACATTTAGAGATAATCACTAGTTGTGATCCCATCACAAATTCTCTTATGCTGTGAATTGTATGGCGGACATTCAGTATATGAGTTTAAGATCCCAATCAAATACACAAACATGTATACTCAAATAGTGAATTATCATTTATTGAAATAAATGTTTACAATCATAAGGCGATTGCCTTAGGACACTTCTCTCATATCACTAACACTCAGCACCAGGTGACAGCATCTCCTGCAGCCTCCAGCTGCTTCCCTGCCAACGCCAGCTACCACTGAGCCCTCCCTGGACTTCCTGAGCTCCCCTCATCCAAGCTCCAGTCAGCAGCTCCAGTCTACAGCTCCAGCCGTTGCAACTTGAGATGGAAAACGGAC
>JAGFNQ010005200.1:0-41032 GCA_024364735.1 Boesenbergia rotunda | reverse complement strand
TAAAATAGTATTTTTACGATCAAACTTACCCACGACGGCAAGGCACACGTTCATAGTGCATGACACGAAAAAATAAAATAGATGAATAAATGATAATTAAAAATTTTTAGGTAGTTCTAAAAATTAATTAGGTTGATAATGAAAGACAATGATGGTACATATTTTATTTGGTTTTTTTTCTCTAGACTTTTAAAGGGTGTTTTATAACATTCTTTTTCAACTAGAATAATTTAATAGTTTTCAAACAAGATAATTTAAGAAATCCAACCAAACATCGATGTATCATGTATTAAATTTACTCACTAAGGACTCTATTTATTTGAATATTATATATACATATCTTTTAAATTTAATCTATATCATATATTCATTATATTAATATCTCTTTTAATAGACATTCAAAATCATTTTAATATTAATATTCACTATTTATAAATACCACTATTTTTATTTTTTTATTTTATATAAAATAAATAAATACAATTTTAATTTTTAATCTTGCTAATTAATTAGGTTCAACGAATTGAACACTAAACGTGTGTAAGAGTATTATAGTATTTATTTACATTGGCGGTATAATCTCATTTAGATATTATAATATCTCAAATTCTATTATTATCTGATTAATCATTTTTAAACATTATAGCAACTATGTATTAACATGGATGCTACAGCATTAATTTTTATGCATCCATAATAAGAGAAGATATTTCTTTAAATATTTATAGTCCTCACATTCATATCATTCAAATATCCACTCCCCAAATATCACAAATCCTTAATTAAATATTTCATTCTTAAATATCTCAAATTTCACAATCTAATATCTCATCGACCAAATATTTATGAGTTTCTTGATTATTTTATTCATTTACATCTGATTTTATATTTAAATAAAATTCATTATACTTTTAATTCTTCAATTTAATATATTTCGTCTACCATTTATCCATAAATATTTTTTATTTAATATTTATCTATATATTTTAACACTTATTCAATATAATTATTTTAATATTAATATTTTATTTAAACAGAAATAGTATGATATAAGAGGTACAAATTTTAAAAGAAATAGTACAACCTATTGAATAAAAATATTTCCAAAATTCGAAATTAAAATAATTAAATATTTCATAGATGTTAAATAAATCATTAATTCATCACAATGACATATTTCCCACACGTGTTCAACTAAATTGTGACGAAGTTGATAATGCACCTGAATATCATGTAACTCAGAATTACTTCGAATGCATTTAGTAAATTCAGTGGTTGAGCCATGATTCAATACTATGATAGTATCATGTTCTTCACAATCCCAATTAAATCGATATTGTATAACCTTCGTCATCCACAATTATGTTGTGAAAAATAATGCATGTATATATAATTTCTTTGCATTTATCCATAAATCAATGTCGCCTCGGACCTCTTATAATTGCCCAACTATTCCTTGTAATCTTCTCCATTCCATATTCTTCAGTATGAAAAGTATATCCATTTATGAAATATGTTGGCTAAGTGCATGCCAATGCTTTTGGACCCCATGACAAATGGAATAACAATTTTTACTCAAGGTGACCTTGATTATCATAAACCTAAAATCAAATAAATATGTTTAAAAGTCTACATATGTGTAAATCAAATTTAGATTGTCTACTTATATATGAACTTGTTCGTGCAATTGACCCAAGGTTGATCGGATAAATCATTGGTTTTGATGTATGTGTCAATATAATTAAGTTAGGTTTTCATGTTGATTTGATGTGTGTGTTTGAGTCTTGCAGGACTTGGTGAATCACACATGAGGATTAACAAAGTGAAGCATTCGAGGGACGAGAGCCGAGGAAGAGAACTTCAAGGGCGAGCCAAGGAAGTAGACTTCAAAGGCATACGAGAAGGATGACATAGAGACAAGCCGCGGGCTTGTGTGCGCATCCGAGGGATGAGAGCCAAAGGAAGAGAACTTCAAGGGGCAAGCCTAGGAAGTGGACTTCAAGGCATACGCGAAGGGTGAACTCTGGAGAGGTTGAGAGTACATTTGTAAGTAGGGAGTCGACTGGCAAGAGAACTAGTCGACTGGCACTACGGAGAGCGTACTGTAGCAGTCGACTGGTATGGAAACCAGTCGACTGATCTTTCTGTAAGGTCGAACAGCTGGAAGTAGTCGACTAGTCTCCAGAGCAGTCGACTGGTCTGTTCGAAATAGAGTCGTTGGCTGGACATCGGTCGACTGGCGCTGGGGGCAGTCGACTGGTGTCGAGGCTGAGCTGTTTGGTTAACAGCTCTCTCCACTATTTAAAGTAAAGCTTGAGACTTGAGATAGGTTAGCTCTTCATTGTGATATCTTTACTGAAGTGCTCAAGTGCTCGAGCTCCAAGTAATCATCTTCCTCCCAAACCCTAGCTCATTCTTGTAAGGAGGAAGAATATTTGTGAGAGGTTGTTCTCCACCGAGAAGGAGAAAAATTTAGCCGGAGATTGCCAGGGCATGATCCACCGAAGGATCAAGGGTTCATCCATCTCAAGGACAAGTCGTGGAGTAGGAGCAAGCAATCTCCAAACCACGTAATCGGTAACGTGTTAGCATTGTTGTAGTTGATAAATTAAGCTTCTGCTTGTGCTAACAATTGTAGGAAGAGGTTTGAATTGGGGTGACCGAGCTATTCACCCCCCCCCCCCGGTCTAGTCGTGTCATCGGTCACAACAGAACCATGATGCTAATTTTTCTTCGCAGAAGCGATCAAACTCTTATGTCTACATTTCAGAATATAAGTTTTGAAAAATCTTACTATAAAAAATTATAACACAAATAATTTACAGCATAAGAAATACAAAAAAATATGACTATGTCAGGTCGAGGTGGACCGGCAAGAGGGGGTGAATTACTGCTGTAAAATAAAAATAAATCTTTTGTGCGGCTCACAAAGATTTCAGATTAGTTGCTACAATTAAATAAGATAAGCATAAACTAGCTCAACTAGTAGAAAGGCTAAGACACAGAAATTACTTGGTTGCAACATAGGTGGTTACTAATCCAAGACGATTGAAGCTCACTATGAAAATCTCCTTTTGGCGGAGATGTCTTTTATAAACTTTATAGCACAAGACAGAAGCTAAAAGAATTATAATCAATATGTTGAAAATCTCTTTAACTTCTAAGCTTATTTATAGGCTAAGAAAATTAGTCATTACTGTTGATCATAGATAAATTTAATCCTTAATCGTTGATTAAAAGATAATTTTTATCTTTTATAAAGCTTATCGTTTTAAAAGATAAGGTTAATATTTTAAACGGTAGAAGTTTCTATCTGATTAAAGGATAGTAATTATCCTTTAATTGAATGTAGATAAATTTAATCCTTAACTGTTGATTAAAAGATAAATTTTATCTTTTATAAAGTTTATCGTTTTAAAAGATAAGGTTAATCTTTTAAACGGAAGAAGTTTCTATGCATGCAAGCTGTCCACGTGTGTTACTTAGTCAAAGTCTTCGGTCAAGCCTCCATACTTCTCCAACAATTTTGGTCAAATATGGTCCAAGTTAAAACTTTGACTTGGTCAAAGTCAACAGAGTTGACTTTTTGGTAGACGCTTTGTTTGGGTGATTTCTGGTTAACCAGGGTTAGGCTCATCCGAACCCGACTTTGGCCTTTCGCCCCTCGAGCGCCCTTCCTCCCGGCTTCTCGTTCCCCGGATGTCACGCACGTCCTGGTCGCTCCACTAGTATACTCTTCTGCAGCTTCCGCGCCCCTCGGATGCCCGGATGTCACGCACGTCCTAAGCTCCTGTACATTTAGACAGAGGGATCAAAATCACAACAGGACCTAACCTAACTTGGTTGATCACATCAAAACCAACCGGAGCACCAACAAACTATACTTCTAGATAGCAAGTAAAATATATGTCTAGGTTGTCCATCATTCTTTGTCAATTAAGCATCTCTACTTACATGGTCCACTTGACTGATCAAGGTAGTTAAAAATTAAAAATAAATTTAAATTGAGATCAGTAGGACCCTTATCATTTCTTCCTGCTCTCCACCTTTTACTATGAATGTGAGACTCAAAATAATATGATGCAAAAGTTGGTACTTCCTCCACAATACATGCATTAACCATAGAGGCTTCAACACATGTCTTATTTTTCACTTTTTTCTTTAAGTAACATATGAATCTAATTGTAATAAAATAAATTATATTAGATATTAATATATAAAAAAATTTGTTAATTTTATGCATGTATAATGAAGTATATAAAATGAAAATTTACCGTTTGAATGGATATATCTATCGAAAATGGACTAGACCTATAACTTTGGTCGTATATGGCAAGTGATCCAAAAAATATTCCATGTAGTCAAAAAGTAAGGGTGGAAAGATCCTTTATGAATTACATACAATGATTGGAATGTCTTTCTCAAATGTCTCGATATGCGAATATCTCAAAATTATTGAGTAAATATTATCAAGGAAAATTCTTAACTCTGTAATGGCACGCTATACAAAATTTGATAAAAGTTCTTTAAAGGCAATAGGAATGAGTCTTTCTATAAATATATGGCAGTCATGCCTTTTCAAACCAGTCAATTTCCATCCTTTCAAATTAACACATCTTCCAAGATTAGAGATATAACCATCTAGATATCTCAATTATTTCAACTATTCACAAAGAACATGTTTATTATCCTTATTCAATGTGTAAATTACCTTTGGCTTTGGTCTCCTACTAGTTTCATCAACATCAAACATCAATCTCTTACATATGAGTCGTATATCTTTTCATGCATTCAAATTATTTTTTATTTTTTTGATGATATCCATCATTGTATTTATCAAACTATCAAAAATATTCTTCTCAATATGCATTACATCGAGATTATGATAAATCAAATGACTATTCTAATATGGTAAATCTCAAAATATACTCAATTTAGTTCATTTATATGCACTTCCATATGCATATGTTGTACCATGTATCTCTTTAATACAGATAGAAAGTTAAGCACTCTGTACCAAATCTGTTCACATGTTAATCTCAATGGTGGAGGTGTTCTTCCAATTATATTTATAGTGAATTTATCTATATTCCTTCTGAAATTATGATTCAGTGGTAAAATAACTCGTCTTCTTCCCATGTTTCAATTTGATTGACTTTGATCTCTTCATACATATTGGACAACCTAAGATCCCAGCGGTACTCCATCCGATGGCATGAATTAATTGACTTTGATCTCTTCATACATATTGGATATCCTATGATCCCAGCGGTACCCCATCCCGATAGCATGAATTGATTGACTTTGATCCCTTCATACATATTGGACATCCTACGATCCCAGCGATACTCTATCCCAATAGCATTCCATTAGCGAAAATTTATGGTTTAAAGAAGAGTAACCTTCATTACAAATATATAATTAGTATGAACATCATATATAGGAAAACCTTCATTCCATAGTTGTTTGAGCTCTGCAATCAGCGGTTAATTATATATAAACATCTATTAACTTCTTTGGATTTTACAGGTTAGGCACAACCAATGTTAAAAATATATACTGTGTTTCCATACACATCCAAGGTAGAAGATTATACAGAGTTAAGATAACAGACCAACAAGAATAATTTCTTCCTGATTTGCCAAATAGAGCAAATCCATTAGCAAGAGACCTAACCTAATGTTTCGAGGATATATTCTATCAAAATTTCCACGCCTCTAGATCTAATGAATGACACATTATCTCCTCTTCTGTTTGATGATTTGCATGCCAAATTACAGTAATGACATTTGATGCATAAAGCTTTTGAGACCTAGGAGTTAAAGGAAAATAAAATAATTGATTGTATGATCTACATCGTTGTTGACTCCTCCTGGTGCTTTATGTGAATCTGCAAGTACACGAAAACGCCATCAAGTAATAAAAAGTATCGAATCCATAAGCACCATTGATTAAACACTAGTCGAGTCTACAAAGTAAGTCATCTAGATATTCGAAATTGTTGTGAAAGCTTTGAGAACTAAGAGAAGGAAAAGAGAGAGAAAGAGAGAGCAAGCAAGAGAGGAAAGAGTCGATCTTGGGGAAAGGTTAGAATGAGTGGAATACAGAACTTCAGTTTCACTATAATGTTAGTTAATGTCCTATGAATTGCTCACCTCCTAATCTCAATATTTACGTTCTTGTAAAATTCCTAACTAGGTACTGGTGTGAATTTTGCAAAAGTGTACCGGAGTGCTCTCCCCTTGAGCATCCAATGTCATTAAGTAGATAAGGTAACCTAGAGAGACCGATTAAAAGAACTCTTTGTCACTAAGAGCCCCCGGTCATACGTCTCTAGATTGCACAAAATATTTTCTAACATGAGATAGAGAGAACCCCATTAAGAAATATTAGATAATCTCTTATAAAAGATTGGCCTCCATTTCAAGGTGGTGCTCTAGATGTCCAGTAAAATGTAACCCCTGCCACAAGGGCTCCCTGGTCATACGATCCAAAGCATCTCCCCTACGTAGTAACAAATCCTCTACAATTACATGTATTCACCACTCACATATTGCATTAAATACGTGCAAAACACAATACATATAGAATAAGGAAATAGACAAATCCATAGGTTATGTTGGTGCCGAAAGCACTAAGATCAAACCTGGATTTTGATAATGGCAAAGGGTTCACAAGTTAAGGTTATATGGTGATCTAATGTATCTGTTGAAGTGCGCAGGAAAAGTACTAGGTAAGCTAGGCACGATGTTTTGGTTCGTAGAATTGGGCAATAAGTCCTGGCCGAGGGCTGGGCACCTAAGACCTAACCGAGGGTTGGGCAATAAGTCCTGGTCGTGGACTGGGCACAAAGTCCTGATTCGAGGAATTGGGCAATAAGTCCTGGCCGAGGGCTGGGCATCGAAGACCTGACCGAGGGTTGGGCAATAAGTCCTGATCGTGAACTGGGCACGAAGTCCTGATCCGGAAGATCGGGCAAAAGTCCAACCGGAGGAGCCGGTTGGCAAAAGGTAAATTCTCCTGAGAGGAGTAAGCGAGGACACATTCCCCGTAGGAGGGTACACTAGGCATTGGTTCGACCTAGGGTTCCATTTGGGAAGCCCAAAGTCAGAACCAAGACAGCGCAGACTGTTAATTAAACCTAACTTATCTATTACCTGTGCTGTGGAACTAACCCTGGTTGCAGGAACGAAGGTTGAAGTTCTTTGCATCCTAGGCGCCTGAATGGTGTCAGGCGCCTGTATGGATACAGGCGCCCCAGAAGGGTGCTTTCCAAGCAGTCTGCGAAGCAAGCCTCCATGTTAGCAAAAGAGGCGCCCATGAGCATGCAGGCGCCCCAGTCGTCCCAGGCACCCTAGTTGAAGGGATAAGCGTTGGCCAAGTCTGCGGATGAAGATTCGAGCAGAAGGGCAAACGTGTCAGGCGCCGCATTCAACACAGGCGCCCCAGACGACAATATATAAAGGGGCTCACCCCCTCGCTTCCAGACAACACTGCTTCCAACGAAAACATTCAAGCACTCTGCTCCAAACGCTCCGTGCTCAAGTTTAAAGTGCCAACGTCGACCCGCTACTCCGATCTTCGAATCCTTCCCCGGTCGTCGGTATTTGTTTAGTTTAATTTAATTGCTTAAATTAAATTCTGTATTTGTGCTTCAAATCTGTAACCAGTTTCCGAAATATAGAATTGCCCAACGTAAACGGTCAAGGACCGTGGGCCTTGGAGTAGGAGCCGATCTAGACTCCAAACCAAGTAAAACCAAGCGTGTTAGCATTATGTTTTATTTCCGCTCCATATTATTCTTAGTTTTATCCGAAAAAGTTTTATCGATATTCACCCCCCTCTATCGATTCTAAACGATCCCACAAGTGGTATCAGAGCGGGTGGCTCAAATCTGGAGTAACCACCGATTGAGCAATTTTTTCGGATTTCGCTTTTAAGATATTCTTTTTCATTCTTAATTTTATTCGTTAATCGAGGTTGGAGCAACAGCACTCGATTTTTTTTATTCTTGCTACCGCACTACTAATCCAAGACGTAGTCTTGGGATAGTTTTTTTTGTAAATTTTTCAGATAAAGTTCGATGGCCATGCAAGAAGGCTACAGCACCGCTAGACCACCACTCTTCTCAAAAGAAGACTTCTCCTATTGGAAGAGTAGGATGGAGGTCCACCTGAAAACTCAGATGGACATGTGGATAATCATCCAGTCCGGATTGAAGATTCCCAAGAATGCACAAGGCCAGGTGTAAGGCTACACAGAGTAGGACGAACCACTCAAGAAGAAAATCGAGGCAGACGCAAAGGCCACACAAACATTGTAATGTGGCTTAACCCAGGAAGAGATGAACCACATCGGACCCTTCAGCAGCGCGAAGGAGCTGTGGAATAAATTAATCGAACTGGACGAAGGTACGTCAGATACGTGGATCAATAAAAGAGATTTGCTACTCAACAGGCTCTACACCATCAAGATGCACGATGGCGAAATAGCAGCACAACTTCATACAAGAATCCAGGAGTTGATGAGCGGGTTGCATATAATAGGTCATAAGGTGGAAAACCATGACCTAATAAGGTATACTCTGAACTCATTCCTAAGAAACACACTGTGGGCATCTATGGTGGATGTCTACAAGGTTTCTAGGAACCTTTCTGAAATTAAACTTGAGTTATTTTCATAATTAGAATTACATGAGCAAACTAATACTGCAATGGTCGAGAAAAGTATAGCTTTTGTTGCAGGGAAAACTCCAGGAAGATCTCAGAAAAAGAAGCAACAACCAATACCCGAGTCTGACTCAGATTCGGAGTCTGACGACGATGAAGTAGATCGTCCAAAATTGGTCTGGTTGGCCTGTGACTACTACAAGGAGCTTAAGAATCAAACGACCAAAAAGAAGATGACTCGGAAGAAGGATGATCCAGCTGAACTGTCAACAAGCCAGAAGAGTAAAAGCAACGTAACGTGTTACGAGTGCAACAAGAAGGGACATTTCAGATCGGAGTGCCCCAACCTGAAGGAAAACAAGAAAGCTCGAAAGAAGAAAGCACTGCAAGCCACATGGGACGAATCGTCCTCGGAAGAAGAAGAAGAAGCTCCGCACTCCAACCTCCTCGCATTGACCGCCTCAGAAGACATCGACTCCGGAACAGAATCAGAACCTGAGGAAGACGTCGGCACCGGAAAGCTTTCGATCTCGGAGGACGGACGGATTACGGTAAGAGGTTATCTTGAATCGGAGCTTTACGATCTTATTTCGTACTTGTCATGCAAGTTGGCGAAAGCCAACATCCGGGTTGAAACCCTCGGACAGGAAGTCAAACTCCTGAAAGAGGAAGTCAACTCGAGTTCCTTAACCGAGTCAGTTCAAGAAGGAACCTCGACTCAAGTTCAAAAGCTTGAGGAAGAGAATTCCTCCTTCAAAACTCAAGTCAAGGAACTCAGAGTCGCATTAGAACGATTCACTTCGGGTTCCAAGAATCTTGACATGATTCTTGGAAAACAGAAGTCAGTTCTAAATCGATCTGGATTGGGCTATCGAACCAACTCGAGACAATGATCTTATTATTGTGTATTGAACCAATCTAGAACCCAAGTCCAAGCATGGGTCCCTATGTTGAGTTTGAACAACCAGGTTGGACCAAACCAATATTGGATTCCCAAGGATAAGATTCACATCTTGCCTAACCCTTATCGAGGCTTCAGTCCAGGGGGAGCCAATATAAAAACCATTTTTATACTTAGATAATTTCTTTTCATGCTTGTTGCTTGTTTAGTTTTTATTTTTTTTATTCTACTTAGTCTTAGGAATGGTTAGATAAGGGCAAGACTTACTTGAAACTTGAATAACATAGTATTAGGTGGAGGTGAGATGATAGTATGTTAGGGAAGTCTTTCTAAAAGGTCAAGTAGGGTAAGGTGTACCCTATTTGATCTGTTTAGTCCGGTGGAACTAGCCAAAGCTACCTCTCCAAATCCTAAGCTAGTTAGACCAGAAACTCTCAAAAAGGAATTTGAAAATGAACTTTCGGTAAAAGACTTTGTCTAGGAAAGGGTTGTTGATCTAATAAGGCTACGGCCAAAGAAGGCTTCTGTGCCTCGCCAAGACCTGGAAGCCAATTATCGAAACTCACTTTTAAATTACTATTTGATAAACTCGAATCGAACACAAGTTTTAATTAAATCTTAGATTTAACATAAAATCAAAGATAAAAATAATACATCTCACAAAACAGATAAGGAAACCTACTTTGTCACTTAGAATTGGGTGAGATGTTTAGGACCCAATAATTTAGTCCAACTCAACATTTTCAAAATCAATTCTACTTTTTCAAAATCAATTCTATATTTTCAAAATCAATTCTATATTTTCAAAATCAATTCTACATTTTCAAAAATCAATTCTACATTTCAAAATCAATTCAATATTTTCAAAATCAATTCTACATTTTCAAAATTAATTCTATATGTTCAAAATCAATTCTACACTGAACATTTATTTAATCAAAATTTTACCTAACATTTTTCAAATTCAATTTCAAAATTAATTCAATTCACACTAAAAACCTGTCTCACAAATGAAACCCATAAGGTCAACATGTTTTGATAACCTTAGATGTGAGTGAGACAGATTAGGCAGTAAAATTCAATTACTCTATCCTTACTTCTACATAAATGGATCCAAATCAAACATACTTTATGTGTAGGAACATAAAGATTTGGACCAATGGATGTTGGATAGTGGATGCTCCAGACACATGACTGGGGATAAATTGAAGTTCGCCAAAATCAAGTTCAAAAACCTGGGCTCAGTGGCATTTGGAAACAATGCTACACTTAAAGTAATTAGGCCAGGTAATATTGAACTAAACTCAAATTTTGTTATTAAAAAGGTGTTATTGGTTGAAAACTTTAAGTTTAATTTACTTAGCATTAGCCAATTGTGTGATACTGGTTATATTGTTATCTTCACCAATTCTGACTCCCTGATTAGGAATCTACAAGACTCAGACGTTACACTTAAGGGTAGTAGAAAAAATAATGTCTACACAATCAATCTACCCGTAATTCCTAAATGTTTTTTAACTCAACTAGAAGAAACCACAACCTTAATATTTGATGAAGAAATTGAAACAAAACCTACTGTTAAACAAAATCCAAACAAGTCAAATCTTGATCAAGAAGATATTGAACCATTAATTGAACCATTCATTGAACTATCAATTGAATCAACTACTGAGGCATCAACTGAACCAATAGCTGAACCAACCCAAGTAGTTGAACCAACCGCTGAACCAAATCTACCAGCCGGACCTGAGGCTGAACCTAGTTCTAGGAGAACCAAGAAACCTAGACTCAATCATCCATCTAGTCAAATCTTGAGTGATCCAACCTTAGGAGTCAAAACGAGGTCTTCTTACAGAAATCTTAGTCAAATTGTCCTAATTTCAAAAATAGAACCTAAGACTATAGAAGAAGCCCTACTTGACCCATATTGGATCATTGCAATGCAAGAAGAACTAGCCCAATTTGAGAGAAACCAAGTCTGGGATTTAGTACCTAACCTGAGGGTAAGTCAGTGATAGACACTAAGTGGGTATTTAGAAACAAGCTAAATGATCAAGGGGAGATTGTGAGAAACAAAGCCCGCTTAGTAGCTAAAGAGTTTAGTCAAGTCGAAGGGCTAGATTATGATGAAACTTATGCCCCCGTAGCCAGACTTGAATCAATTAGGATGTTACTAGCTTTTGCAGCCCATAGAAGTTTTTAACTATACCAAATGGATGTCAAGTCTGTCTTTCTTAATGGGTTCATAAAAGGAAAAGTGTATGTAGGGCAACCCCCAGGATTTGAGGACTTAGACAATCCTGAGTATGTGTTCAAACTTAGGAAAGCTCTTTATGGGTTAAAACAAGCACTTAGGGCATAGTACGAAAGACTATCAACCTACTTGATTTCTAAGGAATTTAACCAAGGTCAAATTGACTCAACCATATTTGTTAAAACCTTAGAAAAAGACATATTCATAGCCCAAATGTATGTAAATGACATAATTGTTGAAGCAGTCTAACCCTGATTGTTGTTTTGGTGTTGACACCGATTTAAGTTTTGATTTAAGTCTGGTTAAACGCATGGGGATTAAGTCCTAGTAGGGATTGGGCACGAAGTCCTATCTTGGAGGGTTGGGTGAAAAGTCCTAGCTTGGAGGGCTAGGTGAAAAGTCCTAACTTGGAGGGTTAGGTGAAAAGTCCCAACTTGGAGGGTTAGGTGAAAAGTCCTAACTTAGAGGGTTAGGTGAAAAGTCCTAGCTTGGAGGGCTAGGTGAAAAGTCCTAGCTTGGAGGGCTAGGTGAAAAGTCCTAACTTGGAGAGTTGGGTGAAAAGTCCTAGCTTGGAGGGCTAGGTGATGAAATCCTGGTGAGTGAAGCCAGGTCCTAGCTTGGGAAGCTAGGTTGAAGTCCCAGTGAGTGAAGCTGGGCATGGAGTCTTGGTCCGAGGGATCAAGCACGAGTCAGAGATGGGCCGGAGGCTGGTTCTCTTGACTTAGAGTGGGTTTGGACTTGCCCGGATCGGTCTGGTGACCGATCAGGGAAGTTGGCACAAAGTTCCCTCTTGGATCGGTCTGGTGACCGATCCAGCGATGTCTGATCGGTCTGGTGATCGATCAGGGAGCTTCTAGTAACTTTGGCAAACCTACTGATCGGCTCCTAATCGGTCTGGTGACCGATCAAGGAGAAACCGTGACCGATCAATCTGAACGATCAACTGTCGCGAGGTTTCTCACCCTGACCGATCAGGCTGGAGCCTGATCAGTCTGGGATCAGCCTGATCGGTCTGGTGACCGATCAGGCCTCACTCTGATCAGTCCGGTGACCGATCAGTAGATGTAACTTTAATTCAAAATCACTGTCAGACGCTCTGATCGCGTCTGTTTTCTCTGCCGATTCTCTAATACACTGCTGATATGTTTTGATATGCATTGCTAAGCATCTGTTAGAGTGTGCAGGTGATACAAGAGGATTCAAATACTCAAGGAGGGTCAATGGAGGACTTTCCATGGAGCAGGTTTGGATCTAGTGTGTTTTCAGGTCTCAACGGCGTCTGGCGCAACTGGTAACTGACGAAGGCGCGGCTGGCAACTAACGGAGACTCAACTGGAGGAGTGTCCAGTGGACTGACTGCTCAGAGAGGTTAGTGGGTCAGGGTGTGAGTCAGTGGTGCTAATGGAGTTGGCGACGTTGAGCAGGAGCTTAAGAGACGAAGATGGAAGCAAAGGAGCTGAGGCGAACAAGACAGAAACTTGGGAAGTTTGGTTGGGCTGTGTTCGTGCTCTCTGTTGCTTTGTGCTTAAGCGTTCTTCTACATCCTTGTGAGATCTGAGTGAGCATTCCTTCTTGTGTGATCTCCTGTACTCAAGTTCCATCATCCGTGAGATCTGTGGAGAGGTTTCTCCACCGAGAAGGAGGCTCTATCTTATCCGGGTTCACCGGGGCTTGATCTGCCGACGATCAAGGGATCGCCCACCTTACGGGCACGCCAAGGAGTAGGGGCAAGTTATCCCCGAACCTTGTACATCACGGTGTTAGCGTCGAAACTTTCAAAAGTGCAAGATTTGTAGTGTCTGGCTATATTCACCCCCCCTCTCTAGCCATCCAAGTTCCAACAAGTGGTATAAGAGCTTGGGGCTCTATTCAAGGCTTAACATCCGAGAGCTTACAACAAGATGAGTGGAAGAGGAGGAATGAGCACACACCGACCTCCACTCTTCGACGGCACAGATTTTCAATATTGGAAATCGAAGATGGAGTTTTATTTGAAGACAAACATGAGCATATGGTTCTCGGTCAAAGAAGGTTTCATCCCTCCAAGAGATGTTGAAGGAAAAGATCTCAATTTCTCAAGTTGGTCGGCTGAGCAAATAAGAAAAAGTGAAGCAAATGCCAAAGCGATGGTCACTTTGCAATGCGGGTTGACCAAGGAGGAGTTGATCAAGGTGGGTCCTTTTACAAGTGCTAAAGATCTTTGGAACAAAATCATTGAGCTCCACGAAGGAACTCAAGAGACCCGAATAGCCAAGAAGGACCTCCTTCACAGTCAACTCCAAAATCTGTCCATGGAAGAAAATGAAAAGGTAAGTGAACTCCATGGAAGATTCAAAAAGATCCTCAATGGCCTCTACTCCATCAATGAAAAGGTAGAAAACTGGGATCTAGTAAGGTTAGTTCTCAAAGCTTTTCCTAGGAACGCCTTGTGGTCATCCATGGTGGATGCTTACAAAGTTTCCAAGGACTTATCTTTTGTTAAGTTAGAGGATTTATTTTGTGAGATGGAGCTACACGAGATCTCTAACACAAGCCCAAAAGAGAAAGGGTTTGCTTACGTGGCAGGTAACAAAAGAAAGGAGAAGAAGGAAGAAGAGGAGGAGAAGAACTCCCATCATTTTACTTTCATGGCAATAGAGAATTCAAGTGAAGGAAGCAGTGATGAATCAAGTGACTCCACAACCGCGCCTTCATCATTTTCGGATGATGAAGAGGTAATTTCTCCCTGTTGGAACCGATTGGCGAGCTAGAGGGGGGGTGATTAGCTTCGATGCGCTCTTTGATGATTTATCGCGGCGGAAGACTCGAGCAAACGCTAACACAAAGGATTTACATGGTATCCACCCCGGTCGGGTGACTAATCTAAGGATCCACTCTCCTCACACTCTCATGCACTATGAAAGTCTCCTTCTTGAGGTGGAGAAACCTCTTACAAGCTTGTTACAAAGATACAACAAGAACAAAGCAAATACAAGATAAAATCTTACAAGATTTACAAATAAGCTCACACTTTGCTTTCCTTGCTATCTTCAAGCTTGTGATTGCCTCTTGAACCTTGGAAATGCAGCAGCAACGAGCTCCAAGGCTTCCCTTGAAATGGCAATGTAGTTGGAGAAGAAGAGGAGAAGTTCTGCAGCCAAAGACCTGCGCGAAAACCCTTATACCCGACGCCTAGGGTATGGTAATCGATTAGCCAATCGATTACCACGTAGGATTTAGCCGTTCAACGGCTAGTTTTCGAACGGTAATCGATTAGCCAATCGATTACCCGTGTCCTGAATCGATTACCCAATCGATTAAGAGCTTCTCTGTTCTCTCGCGCAAACTCTGTGATCGATTACCCCAATCGATCCAGAAACACCTTAATCGATTGACCAATCGATTAAGGAAGGCTGAATCGATTACCCAATCGATTCAGCTACCTTCTATCCTCTCGCATAAACTCCCCTAATCAATTCAGCTACCCAATCGATTACCCAATTGATTGAGTCCAACCTAACTTGTCTCCACAAGTCTAGGATCCCCTACCAAGTGTCCGGTCAACCCCGTTGACCAACTTGGATTTCTCCTGCCTAGCTCTCAGCTCGGACTTACCCTGGTTCCCAACCAGATTCGCCTAACCCTCGAGTTAGGTCTAGTCTCTCGGTAGACTTCCACCTTGCCAGCATGCGATCTCCCCGATCCATCTGGACTTCACCTAGTCCCACTAGGTGTGCCTAGTCCCACTAGGTCTTTTGCAGTGCCAGCGTACGATCTCCCCGATCTACCTGGACTTCACCTAGTCCCACTAGGTGTGCCTAGTCCCACTAGGTCTTTTGCCTTGCCAGCGTACGATCTCCCTGATCTACCTGGACTTCACCTAGTCCCACTAGGTCTTTTGCAGTGCCAGCGTACGATCTCCCCGATCTACCTGGACTTCACCTAGTCCTACTAGGTGTGCCTAGTCCCACTAGGTCTTTTCCCGTCAAGCCTCCAGTCAACCTTGACTCACTTGACTTCGTACGACATTCAAACATTATTGTCACATACAAACATCAATGTCAAACATCGAAACATATGACCTCAAGCTCACCCGAGCTTTGTCAAACTAGGTCAACTCTGACCTAACCAAGAATGCCCCAACAATCTCCCCCTTTTTGATGTTTGACAATATGTTTGAGAAAGACTAAACCCTATTAGCCTTTCAATTTTCTCCCCCTTTGACACACATCAAACACTCTCCCTGAGAGTCTATATGGTCAAAGGTATACCTAAAGAAAATCCCATACTTTTCATTGAACCTATGCTCAACCTTGAGCACTCATGAAGATTCCCAATCTCCATTCATTCACTTATTCCAAAAATAAAAATTCAAGCACATGTTGTTAAGGAAGATCTCCCCCTCAAAACATGCTCTAAACCTCTATCATTGCACCAACAATGATTTTTGAGTTCCTAAACCTTTAGGAAAACTTAACTTGAGGTAATTGAGATTTTGAAATTCAACATTTGAATCAAAATCTCTCCTTAACCCTTAAATGTTCACCAAACCATTTCCCTTTTTGATTTCACAATGAAATTTACCCAAATATACTTATAAAAGTAATTCTAGGGTTTAGGGATTGGTAGGTTACTCAAAAATGAGTTATTGGACTGAAAATAGACATTTTCAGTCTCACCAATCGATTGGTGTTGGGAACCAATCGATTAAACTAGCCTTAATCGATCAACGAATCGATTACGGCTGACTGTAATCGATCAAATGATCGATTACGCGAGCTTCTGTGCTCGCAAAAAGATCGACCAATCGATTGACCAATCGATTGGCTATGGTCCCAATCGATCACCTGATCGATTGGGAGTTTCTGAAATCTGAAAACAATTCCAGATCCGAAATTCAGAAACCCCTAAATAATTCTACAAAATTCGAAAAATTCTAAAATTTTGTGTAGACATTATTTATACCATATACTATCAAGGAAAAATAATTTTCTATGAAAACACCTTCCTTTTTCAAAGATTGACACAAAATTGGAAACCATTGAAATACTTCAATGTTTCCCTCTATTTTGTATCCAATTCATCAATGATGCGATCTATCAAAAGATAGTCTTTATCAAGGTTTTCCAAGATAGTTTTGAAATAGTTTTCAAAAACAATTTCCAACCATATTCCTTGGGCCAAATGCACATGACTTGTACATTAGCTTTCCCAATGATTGGAGTTCATTGAACTTCATGTTTTGATGAATCTAAAACTCAATATGATGTATTTTGTCAACACCTTGAGTTTTGTTCATCACCCTAACATCTCACTTGTTTCTAATGTGTCTCAAAAATACACACAAATCAACTTATGGTCTTAGTGAGATTGGAAAGTCATATTCTCCCTAAACTAAGGGTTCATGCATTTCTATCTAGACATTATAAGCTTTGATCATCCACCTAGGATGTCAATTAATGCCAATGTTCTTAAGTTCAATAAAAATTGATTTATGCATGATTAATGACTATGACATGCATCATATTAGGATTTTCAAAAGAAATTATAACTAGATGATGCATATATGACATGACATGTAATATTTTCATAATAAATATGAATGATGAAATATGATGTCATGGCATGTGATAGGGCATACAAAACATGGCATAGTGTCATACAAGAAAATACCTAGATTTTCTATTTAAGTATCAATAACTCATCGCTGAGCCATTGATATCCCTAAATTTGCCCTAATTTCCAAGATAATGCCAAAAACTCCCCAACTTGGCTTATCTTTGGATTCTATCCTAGTTGTGCCAATTTTTATTAAGTTCAATCTTCAAAAATATAGTTTGGCACAAATTTTACTCCTCCTAGAGTAAACACTTGATTCCTTCATTTCAAGGAAGATAATTCCTTGAAAATGTCCCAAACTGCCAACTTCATCAAGGTTGGGTTAACTACCCTTCCCATTTGAGTTGACACTCCCTAGACCTATCTAGGGTGTGGCAAACACACTCTTAGGAACCCAACACCTATTGGTGCTCCTAGGGTGTTCTAGGTATTCACTAGGGATGACCTCCCTTGATACCTTCCTAAAGACTTTCTTAGGCTTTTCCGAAGCCTTAGTCATGTTGGTCTTGTCTTGGTCAAACCTAGGGATGACTTCCCTTGTGGCCTTGACTTGACTTCTTGACCTAGATTGAGTTCCATACCTATATGGAACTCTATGGTAGGATGGACCATCATCCTTAGTTTTAGGTTTGTACCCCAAACCTTTCTTGCTCCTAGAGGGTCCTTGATTTCCTAAATCTAGGTTTTGATCCTTAGATCCCTTAAATAGATTTTCTATTCTTTTGAGGGATTTTTCTAGTTTATCAAGTTTTGACATCAAAACTTGATTTTCAATCATTACCTCCTCAAGGCTTGGTTTTCTAATATAGCCTTGGTGATTGTTTTTCTTAGCCTTGGATTGGGTAGGTCTTCCTTGGAAATTCCTAATTTGTTCCCTATCCTTAGAAGTGGTAGTCCTAGCATGGAAAGCTCTATAGTTTTCCTTAGGGTTTTTATACCTCCTATTTTCATGATAAATAGCATTAAAATGATAATAGTTATCTCTAGCATGCATATTATCATGATGAAAATAAGTACCATTACCTAATGGTACCTTAGTGTTATTCTTGGAGGCTCCCCCTTGATTTGATCTCCTCCCTTTTGCCTTGGTCGGTTTCTCCCCCTTTGGACATTGATTTCGATAATGTCCCTTTTCTTTGCATGAGAAGCACACTATGTGCTTCTTATCCTTCTTTATCACGGGGCCGACCTCCTTTGCCTTCTCCTTGGTCTTGGGTGCTATTTGCATCTTCTTCTTGACCAATTTTGGACACTTACTCTTATAGTGCCCTTTTTCCCTACACTCAAAACAAATGATATGATTTTTATTTTTACAACTTGAAATTCTTATACCTTTGCTTGTAGGGGTGTGGCATGACTCTTCACTTGATTCGGAAGTAAATATTTCTTCTTTTTCCGGAATCAATGACCTTTGCTCCCCCTCAATCCTAGAGGTGGAGGCTTCTTGAATTTCCTCTTCAACCCTTGAAGTAGAGGCTTCTTGAGCTTCATCTTCGGATGTTGAGCACCTCTCAACTTCCGAGTCCTCTTCACTTGATGAATCTCCCTCTTCGGATTTATCTTGATTTGGTATAGTGGAGGGATCTTCATGAAGCCTTGCCAATTTAATCCATAGCTCTTTGGCATCTTGAAATTCTCCAATCTTGTCCAAGATGGTGCTTGGCAAAAGATTGACCAATAGCTTGATCACTTTGTAGTTGGCCTCGCATCTCTTGATTTGCTCATTCCATTTGCTTTTCTTGAGGAGCTTTCCTTTTGAGCTTGTTGGAGCTTCAAAACCCTCCATTAGAGCAAACCATTGCTCTATCTCCATCATGAAATAATTTTCGATCTTTGACTTCCAAAGACCAAAATTCGCCTTGTCGAATGGTGGAGGTGCCCTTGTGTCAAAGCCAAACTCCATTTATGAAATTGAAACCCCTTGATGATGACTTCTTGAAATTAGGGTTTCTTCCAACTTCTTCTTCTTCCTATAGCTCTTGCCCTCTTGGCGATGAGTCCAAATAAGAGCAACCTCGCTCTGATACCACTTGTTGGAACCGATTGGCGAGCTAGAGGGGGGGGTGATTAGCTTCTATGCGCTCTTTGATGATTTGTCGTGGCGGAAGACTCGAGCAAACGCTAACACAAAGGATTTACTTGGTATCCACCCCGGTCGGGTGACTAATCCAAGGATCCACTCTCCTCACACTCTCATGCACTATGAAAGTCTCCTTCTTAAGGTGGAGAAACCTCTTACAAGCTTGTTACAAAGATACAACAAGAACAAAGCAAATACAAGATAAAATCTTACAAGATTTACAAATAAGCTCACACTTTGCTTTCCTTGCTATCTTCAAGCTTGTGATTGCCTCTTGAACCTTGGAAATGCAGCAGCAACGAGCTCCAAGGCTTCCCTTGAAATGGCAATGTAGTTGGAGAAGAAGAGGAGAAGTTCTGCAGCCAAAGACCTGCGCGAAAACCCTTATACCCGACGCCTAGGGTTTGGTAATCGATTAGCCAATCGATTACCACGTAGGATTTAGCCGTTCAACGGCTAGTTTTCGAATGGTAATCGATTAGCCAATCGATTACCCGTGCCCTGAATCGATTACCCAATCGATTAAGAGCTTCTCTGTTCTCTCCCGCAAACTCTGTGATCGATTACCCCAATCGATCCAGAAACACCTTAATCGATTGACCAATCGATTAAGGAAGGCTGAATCGATTACCCAATCGATTCAGCTACCTTCTATCCTCTCGCATAAACTCCCCTAATCAATTCAGCTACCCAATCGATTACCCAATTGATTGAGTCCAACCTAACTTGTCTCCACAAGTCTAGGATCCCCTACCAAGTGTCCGGTCAACCCCGTTGACCAACTTGGATTTCTCCTGCCTAGCTCTCAGCTCGGACTTACCCTGGTTCCCAACCAGATTCGCCTAACCCTCGAGTTAGGTCTAGTCTCTCGGTAGACTTCCACCTTGCCAGCATGCGATCTCCCCGATCCATCTGGACTTCACCTAGTCCCACTAGGTGTGCCTAGTCCCACTAGGTCATTTGCAGTGCCAGCGTACGATCTCCCCGATCTACCTGGACTTCACCTAGTCCCACTAGGTGTGCCTAGTCCCACTAGGTCTTTTACCTTGCCAGCGTACGATCTCCCCGATCTACCTGGACTTCACCTAGTCCCACTAGGTGTGCCTAGTCCCACTAGGTCTTTTGCAGTGCCAGCGTACGATCTCCTCGATCTACCTGGACTTCACCTAGTCCTACTAGGTGTGCCTAGTCCCACTAGGTCTTTTCCCGTCAAGCCTCCAGTCAACCTTGACTCACTTGACTTCCTACGACATTCAAACATTATTGTCACATACAAACATCAATGTCAAACATCGAAACATATGACCTCAAGCTCACCCGAGCTTTGTCAAACTAGGTCAACTCTGACCTAACCAAGATTGCACCAACACTCCCGAGCTAGATAAGTGCAATAGAGCAATAGCTTGCTTGACAAACATGCTCAAAAGGTCAAAGAACAAGATCAAATCTTTGAAATTGGAAGTAAAACATTTAAAAACCTCTAAGGATGAGGTAATTGATGACTCGCATGATAAGTCACTTGAGAATGAAAATAAGTATTTAAAGAGCAAAATTGAAAATCTCAAGAATATTCTTGAGAAATTTTCAAGTGGCTCAAAAACTTTAGACATGATACTAAACTCCCAAAGGGTGGTTTACAACAAGGCCGGTATTGGTTACCGACATAAAGAACTAACCTTTGTATCCTTAATGTCTAGAACCCACTTTAGATCATCAAATGATTCGAGGGTTCAAAAGGTTAGGAAGAAATTGACTAAGGCATGGGTGCTAAAGTCATTAATTGTAGATGGTTTAGGTCCCAAGATTTGGGTACCTAAAACTTCCATATTTCAAATTGTATAGCTTAGGTTAAGGGGGAGCATCTATCAACATGGGTGGTTGATATTTGGTTCTCCAAACTCATAGTCATTCCTAGTTAGGAATGTGCTTACCATTTCCTCCAATTCACATGATTGGTTATGGAAAATCAACTTAAATGCTTTGATCTCTATTATTTTAGTTCTTATAACACTATGATCTCTTGGTTAGTGAGTTATGAAATTTCACTTTGGCAGTAAGGAAATTTTCATGCAATGAATGATAGTATATCCATGCTTCAAAATAAATCTACAAGTTTTTGAAATATATATATATATATATATATATATATATATATATATATATTGCATGAATGGCTTAGGTTGACACATAACTTATTTTATCATAGATTGCTTAGGTTTGAACTCTATAGTTCACTGTAAATCTAGGAGTTAGCCACAATATCAAATTGATGTTTATCTTTGCAATATCTTAGACTTAAGTTTTTCTTAATATTTTGGAAGATGAACTCAGTTGAATATGCCATAATTCTCTTGTATGAATGTATTATGCCAACATAAAGAACACATAGTTTGTGATGATCACTATGCAAATCTCACAATATGTCATTAGACAAAGAACATGAGCTTAAAATTGTATGACTTAGTTGTTTATGTCTGATATGAATTGAATTATCAAAACTGATTGATACATACTTGATACTAATTTGATACAAGTGTGTTTTGAAAATTTGATCATATCTTTTGTATCATGAAATCTGATCATGCCTTGATATAAACTTGTTTTTGAAACTCAAGTTCATGCTTAGATCATACTAGAAACATTCTGATACAAACCTGATAGACAAGTTTAGGGATTATGGATTTAATACATATCTTAAACAAATTTGAACATGCTTGTTTTTAAATATGTTTAAACAACTTTTGCCATGATATTTTTCTTTGTGGGAAAATACTTTTGGTTAAGAGAAATCCTTTAGGTTCAATGGGATTGAATCTCAGTGAATTAGGGTTTAGGAGTGGCTGAGAGTTGAGCCAAACCTGGGTTCAGATTTTGAAATCTCATTTCTGAAATCTGGTACTGAGAAAACCTTCTGTATCAGACCTGATCGGTTCACCGATCGATCATGACTCACCCTGATCGGTCTGGTGATCGATCAGGGATCACTCTGATCGGTCTGGTGACCGATCAGATCAACACTGATCAATGGTATCAGACTACTCCTCAATCCGATCTCATTTCATCAAGTTGTATCAGATTACCTGATCATTTTGATACAAACAAATCTAATACACACCTGATTATTCCAAGAACATGAACATACTTGATCATTCATTGGTACAAACCTGGTACTAAGTGAATACAAATTCATTTCTAAGGAACTTTTGAGACTCTTGATCCTCAGAAATTTTTCTGAAACATCAAGTATTAAAATGCTGATTTGATACAAACCTATGTTGGAATGTTCAAATTCATAAGAAAGGGTTGTTGAGTCATTACTCTTGTTCTTAATGTCATGTTTCAGAAATATTTCTGAAATGACGAATATCAATGGAGTCTACACCCCTGTTATGGAATGCCAATTGTTAATGCAGTCTGGTCAGGAACGTATCAGAGTTTCAGGAATTTTCTGAAATCTGATCGGTCCCTAAACTAATCAGAAATTCGTCTGTATCAAGTAATCAATGACCCTGATCGGTCACGAAGACCAATCAGGATTATGTGTCGGATACAGTTGCATTCCTTACTTATCATATGAAACATATACATGTTTGACCATGATATACTTCTGTATATGTTTTCAGGTGAAATTCATACTTTTTGGCGTATGATGTATATACATTGTTGCCATGATACATTTATGGTATATGCCTTTCATATGCAATTCAAAAGTTTACATTTGATTATTTTGGGTTTGGGGAGAGACCCGTGGTTGAGGGGGAGGTATGTTCAAACTTAATAACCATACCCTTTTCGATGTTTGACAAGGGGGAGAAAATGGTTGATTAAGTTTAGGGTTATTGTAGGGGGAGAATTTTGATTCCCTTACGATAATTGAACTGCCTTCAATTGATCATCAATGCCTAAACTTAAATCGGGGTGTCAAACAACAAAAAGGGGGAGATTGTTGATGCAGTCTAACCCTGATTGTTGTTTTGGTGTTGACACCGATTTAAGTTTTGATTTAAGTCTGGTTAAACGCATGGGAATTAAGTCCTAGTTGTGGACTGGGCACGAAGTCCTAACTTGGAGGGTTGGGTGAAAAGTCCTAGCTTGGAGGGCTAGGTGAAAAGTCCTAACTTGGAGGGTTAGGTGAAAAGTCCCAACTTGGAGGGTTAGGTAAAAAGTCCTAGCTTGGAGGGCTAGGTGAAAAATCCTAACTTGGAGGGTTGGGTAAAAAGTCCTAGCTTGGAGGGCTAGGTGATGAAATCCTGGTGAGTGAAGCCAGGTCCTGGCTTGGGAAACTAGGTTGAAGTCCCAGTGAGTGAAGCTGGGCATGGAGTCTTGGTCCGAGGGATCAAGCACGAGTCGGAGATGGGGCGGAGGCTGGTTCTCTTGACTTAGAGTGGGTTTGGACTTGCCCGGATCGGTTTGGTGACCGATCAGGGAAGTTGGCACGAAGTTCCCTCTTGGATCGGTCTGGTGACCGATCCAGCGATGTCTGATCGGTCTGGTGACCGATCAGGGAGCTTCCAGTAACTTTGGCAAACCTACTGATCGGCTCCTGATCGGTCTGGTGACCGATCAGGGAGAAACCGTGACCGATCAATCTGAACGATCAACTGTCGCGAGGTTTCTCACCCTGACCGATCAGGCTGGAGCCTGATCGGTCTGGGATCAGCCTGATCGGTCTGGTGACCGATCAGGCCTAACTCTGATCGGTCCGGTGACCGATCAGTAGCTGTAACATTAATTCGAAATCACTGTCAGACACTCTGATCGCATCTGTTTTCTCTGTCGATTCTCTGATACACTGCTGATATGTTTTGATATGCATTGCTAAGTGTCTGTTGGAGTGTGCAGGTGATACAAGAGGATTCAAATACTCAAGGAGGGTCAATGGAGGACTTTCCATGGAGCAGGTATGGATCTAGTGTGTTTTCATGTCTCAACGGCGTCTGGCGCAACTGGTAACTGACGAAGGCGCGGCTGGCAACTGACGGAGACACAGCTGGAGGAGTGTCCAGTGGACTGAGTGCTCAGAGAGGTCAGTGGGTCAGGGTGTGAGTCAGTGGTGCTGATGGAGCTGGCGACGTTGAGCAGGAGCTTTAGAGACAAAGCTGGAAGTAGAGGAGCTAAGGCGAACAAGACAGAAACTTGGGAAGGTTGGTTGGGTTGTGTTCATGCTCTCTGTTGCTTTGTGCTTAAGTGTTCTTCTACATCCGTGTGAGATCTGAGTGAGCATTCCTTCTTGTGTGATCTCCTGTACTCAAGTTCCATCATCCGTGAGATCTGTGGAGAGGTTTCTCCACCGAGAAGGAGGCTCTATCTTATCCGGGTTCACCGGGGCTTGATCTGCCGACGATCAAGGGATCGCCCACCTTACGGGCACGCCAAGGAGTAGGGGCAAGTTATCCCCGAACCTTGTACATCACGGTGTTAGCGTCGAAACCTTCAAAAGTGCAAGATTTATAGTGTCTGGCTATATTCACCCCCCCTCTCTAGCCATCCAAGTTCCAACAATAATATTTGGGTCAACAAATTCTAACTTTTAAAAGACATTGTTAAAATTATGGAGAGTGAGTTTGAAATGAGCTTGGTAGGTGAACTAAACTTTTTCTTAGGTCTTCAAATAAAACAAACCAGGGATGGTAACTGTTGGATCGAGAAAAACGATAGAGGGGGTGAATATCCTTAAAACTTTTCGGATTAAAAAGAGCAGATACGCAGCGAAAATAAATAAATCACACAGGAACAAAAGTCAATTTTTACTTGGTTTGGAGTCGCGGTCGGCTCCTTCTCCAAGGCCCACGGTCCTTAACCGTTTACTTTGGGCAATACTATAATCGCGCAAAAAGGATTTACAAGTTCAGTTCTACAGTATTTCAGGAAATTGAAATTTCTACACTTTTCGTTACCGACGCCCGATGTGGATCGTATTTCGGTGCAGAGGGTCGTCGTCGGCGCTGGATCTCGAAGTCGGAGTTTGCCGGGGCGTAGCGCTTGAACGAAAAGCTTTGGAGCGTTGAGAAAATGTGTTATTGAAGCCTTGGGGTTGAGCCCCTTTTATAGTTCTCAAACGGGCACCTGATCCGTTGGGGGTGCCTGACACGTGCCCTTCGATCCACGAATCCTTATCCGCAGGCTCGGTCAGCGCTTATCCTCCCCCACTTGGGCGCCTGAGCTGATGGGGGCGCCCGTGACCTCACAGGCGCCTGTTCTGCCTCGGTTCAGTGGCTTCGCATCTATGTTTTGGGTTTTGCCTTCACTCTTGGGTGCCTGTAACCTTACGGGCGCCTGAGCCCATTCGGGCGCCTAGGCCCAGTGAAGTACCTTCACTTGCAGATGATCAGTCCTTCGACCCTGCAACTTAGGTTAGTCCCAAAAACATAATAAGCAATAGTTACAGCCGTAGCTATCTTGGTTCTGACTTTGGGTCTCCCAAATGGAACCCTAGGTCGAACCAACGCCTACTGTTCCCTCGACGGGGAACGCGTCCTCACATACTCCTGTCAGGAGAGTTTACCTTTTGCCAACCAGCTCCTCCGATTGGACTTTTGCCCAATCCACCTGACCAGGACTTCGTGCCCAACTTCCAGTCAGGTGTTCAGTGCCCAGCCCCCTTGCCAGGACTTCGTGCCCAGTCCTCGACAAGGACTTCTTTGCCTGACTTCCGGTCAGGTCTTCTTGCTCAATCCTTGACCAAGACTTCTTTGCCCAGCCCTTTGCCAGGACTTTTTCCTACACACTCAGTGAACAAGTTAGAACATAACAACATCTTAACTTCTGAACCCTTTGTCATTATCAAAACCCAGGTTTGACTTAGGTGTTTCCTGCACCAACAATCTCCCCCTTTTTTATTTATGACAACCCGGTTCAAAAAGTTATGTTAAAGAAATAGATAAAATAACAGATTTAATTTTCTCCCCCTGAGTTTTTCAAAGATTCGTGGGGTTTTTGAAAACCTTTATAAGCCTTTGTTTCTAAAATTGAAAAGATTTTTCAGGATTTCAACACTTAGAAAATTTTCAAAAAAGGGATTTTTAAGTTAGAAAAATTTCCAAAATATTTTTAAGTTGGGCACTTAGAAAATTTTTCAACACATTTAGCTTTAGTACTTAGAAAATTTTTAAGAGAATTTTGAAGTTTTGACACTTAGAAAATTTTTCGCCAGAAAATTTTAGAGTAAGTACTTAGAATATTTTCGAAAATAATTTTGAGTTAAGTACTTAGAATATTGTTGAAAACAATTTTGAGTTAAGTACTTAGAATATTTTTTAAAACAATTTTGATTTATGTACTTAGAATATTTTTGAAAATAATTTTGAGTTAAGTACTTAGAGAATTTTTCAAAAACAAAACAATTTTGAGTTAAGTACTTAGAGAATTTTCAAAAGGAGTTTTGGTACTTAGAAAATTTGTAAAACTTTACTTTTTGAAAAAAAAAGGAGATAAAAGTTTTTGAAAAAAAAATTAATTTTGAAAAAAGGTTTAAATTTTCAAACCTTCTTTTTGTTGGATCGAGAAATGCGAGAGAGGGGGGGGTGAATATCGCAATTCGTTCGGATTTAAAAAGAGTTAGTGCGCAGCGGAAATAAGACACAATAACAATGCTAACACGATCGTTTTACTTGGTTCGGAGCCTGTGTCGACTCCTACTCCAAGGCCCACGGTCGTTGACCGTTTTCTGCGGGCAATTCTATACGTTCGAGAAAGTTTACAATCACAAGTATTACAGAATTAGCTTCGTAAACTTAAATGAATATTTCGTTACCGATGTCTGGTGTAGATCGGAGTATTGATGCAGCAGGACGTCGTCAGAGCTCGAGTTGGAAGATTTCTGGAGCGTCTCGTGGAAGCAGAAGAGCGTATGAAAGTCGCAGTTATTGATACTTCAAGAAGAAGGTCGAGGGCCCTTTATATAGGGCCTGGGGGTGCCCTGGTCGACGGGGGCGCCCCCCACATGGCTTCCGATCCGGTGATCGCTTCGGTCAAGGCTGATCTCTTCATCTTCGGGATCAGCTTTGACCGGGGCGCCCCGAGCGCGCGGGGCGCCCGGGTTGACCGGTCAAAGCCTCATCCTTTGGCTTCGCGAGGGCAGCTGATAGTCGGCGTGGCACTGGGGGCGCCCGCGACAAGCGGGGCGCCCGATGCGCGCGGGGCGCCCGAAACATCCGGGGCGCCCCCAAATGTGCTGCTGTCGGGGCGTTTACTTGCTCTGCTGACTTTGGGTTGACTCTGGGGCGCCCGAAACATCCGGGGCGCCCTGCTCAGCTACTGCCTCACTCCTTTGAGGCTCTCTGAGCTGCAGAAACACAGTCCTTCGGTCCTGCATCCAGGGTTAGTCCAAAACAGCAATTAATAAGTTAATTTTACACAGCCTTGGCTGTCTTGGTTCTGACTTTGGGTCTCCAAAATGGAGCCCTAGGTCGAACCGACGCCTAATGTTCCCTCTAGGGGAACACGTCCTCACCTACTCCTCTAGGGAGAGTTTATCTGATGCCAACCGGATCCTCCAGTTGGACTTTTGCCCGGCAGTCCTTCGCCAGGTCTTGAGTTGCCAAGCTTCCCTTTGCTTGGTGCCTAGCAGCCCTTCACCAGGACTTGGTTTTTGCCCAGCAACCCTTCGCCAGGTCTTGAGTTCCTGACAGCCCATCATCAGGTGCCTACCATCCCTTCGCTAGGACTTGGTTTTCGCCCAGCAACCCTTCGCCAGGACTTGGTTTCCTGACAGCCCATCGTCAGGTGCCTAGCAGCCCTTCGCTAGGACTTTGTTTCCTGCACTCTCAAGCAGCATTGTTAGACAACAAATAACCCTTAACTTTGAATCCTTTGCCAATATCAAAACAAGGTTCGATCTGGTGCTTCCTGCACCAACAATCTCCCCCTTTTTGATTATGGCAACACAATTCAAAGTTAAGGGAAAAGATAGCAGTTTAAGCATAAAGGTTAAGACTAATAAAACATATCAATTCGTAACAGTCTAAACCCAAATCTAATTTGAACAGTGAAAAGAGAGAGAGAAAAAAAATTTCAAAAATTTCTCATGCTCATTCTCCCCCTGAATAATTAACTTAACTCTTAACTTTGACCTTTCCTCCCCTTTTGACATATATCAAAAACAAGCATGGGTGAACAAGGTATCTAACAGGGATTTATGAGTTTTTCTAAGTGCTTTATGTTTTTGACAAAGTATTTTTCAAGAATCGAGTAAAAGCATTTTCAAAACTTTTTACACTTAGATAATTTACCGTTATGAAAAAATTTCAGGCTTAAAAAAATTTACAACTTTTTATAAGGCAAAAAAAAATTTACTTAGGCAAAATTTCCAAGTTTCCAAAAAAAATTTTAACTTTTAGAAAAGGAAACTTTACTTAGAAAATTTTTCAAGAAATTTTTCACGCTTAGAAAATTTTCAAGAAAAGGATTTTTCAGGCTTAACAAGTTTTTAAACTTTGGAGCAAGTACTTTTTAGAAGAATTTGAAAATTAAGTGTCAAGTACTTGATTGAGATAATTAAGTAAAAAAATACCTGTTAAATACTTAAGTACTTAAAAGATTTTGAAAAGAAATTGTGTTTTGAAATATGTTTTGAAAGAAGTTTTGAGAATAAATTTTGTATCAGAGCTTATGAGTTTTGAAAACATAAAAATACTTGGTATAACTCTTAAAAGCATAGCAAAAGCTTAAATTTCCAGATTAAGTCCATTTTGAAGAGTATTAAAAAAATATTTTGTATTTGAAAAAAAATTTTGATAAAAAGTTTTGAAAAGATCTTTCAAGTACTTTTGAGATAAATTATGATTTGAAATACATACGTACTTTTAGAAAAGTATTAGATTTTTTTTTTGAAAACAAAATATTTCACTTGACTAGGTTTCTTTTCCAGTCTGACACAATCCTAGGAAACCTTGTTAACTACAAGGACATTTTCCTAAGTGTCCTGGAAATTTTCAAACTCAAGTAAATTTTAAAAAAATGATAGTACTTAAAAATATATTCTAAAAAAGTGTGTGAACTTTTGAAGGTTCAATGTTTTACTTAACTTGGTTCATTTTCCAGTCTGACACCATCCTAGGAAACCTTGTTGACTACAAGGACATTTCCTAAGTGTCCTGGAAATTTTCCAACCTAAGTAAATGTTATTTCGAAAACAATTTCATAAGTCACACAAATTCTAACAAATAGTATTTTGAAAGACTTAGATTTTTGCAAGAGTTTGAAATAAAGCATGTTATTAAATAATTTCTTTAATTTTGACCTCCCCCTAAACTTGACTCAGTCCTGGGAAGCTTGTTGACCACAAGTACTCTTCCTTTGAGTCTTAAGGTTTGAGTCAGATTAGAAAGAACTGTTTAACAAAGACATAAGTAAAAAGAAACTTTTTCTGAAGTTTTTCTTTTGACTTAGACTCCCTCTTAATTTGACACATCCTAGGAGTCCTTGAAGATCATGAAGTGGACCTTTCCTCTGTGTCTTTAGGGTTTGTCAAGATCAAAAGAAGCACTTTTGAACAATCTTCTGAGTATGATAAGTTTCGAGGAGATAAATTTTTGAAAACTCAATTTGGAATAATAACACAGTTTAAAAAAATTTGAAATGATAATAATTTTTCCAAAGCGATAGTAATATATTAAGGTTTTTGAATCAACTTTTGAAAACCTTATTTTGAGATAATAATAAGTTTTAGAACATGAGGTTTTTAAAAAATCTGAATTTTTGAAAAAGATTAAGAGGAACTCCCCCTGTATCCGACACAGACTGACTTTATCTAAATTCCTTGAGGGATTTCAGTGTTGAGCAGGTTTGACTATGTTGACTAGGGTTGACTGTTTTGACCAAGTTTGACTCAGTTGATAATGTTTGACAATTAATAACTAAAACAAAACAAGCCCTAGATTATATTTAAAATGAGTCTATCGAGATATTTAACATGAAATTTCATATTAAAAAAAATGTTAGGAATGAAAAGTAGGGTAAAAAAAAGGTAAGCTTAAATAACTCTTGCAAACTGAATCATACTTTTAGCTCCTAGATGTCTCACCCAGTTCTATGTGATCAAGCATGTTAACCTTATGGGTTTTGTGAGACAGGTTTGAAGGTAAAAATGATTTTGAAGAAGAGAATGATTAATTTTAAAAAAAAATTAATTTTGAAAAAGAAGTGATTAAATTTGAAAAATATTTAATTTTGAAAAAGAAGTGATTAAATTTGAAAAATGTTTGAATTTGATAAAGAAGTGATTAAATTTGAAAAATGTTTGAATTTGAAAAAGAAGTGATTAATTTTGAAGAAGAGTTTTGTAAACAAGTTAGAATCTATAATTATTTGAAATTTGTGTTAGATTCGAATTTGACAAAAGATAATTTGAATTTGAATTTCAAAAATTGGCTTCCAGGTCTTGGCGAGGCACTAGGCCTTCTTTGGCCTTAGCCTTATGGGATCATCCACCCTTTCCTTGACAAAGCCTTTTAATAAAATTTCATTTTCAAATTAAATTAGGTCATTTTCTGGTCTAACTAGCTTGGGTCTTGGATCGGTAGCTTCGGCTGGTTTCACCAGTCTAAAGAGACCAAGTAGACTTGATCTAATTAGAGGTGGTTTCCCCAACGTACTATCATCTCACCTCCTCCCAATACTATGTTTTCAAATTTCAAGTAATTGGTTAAGTCCTTAAGCTATCTAGTCCTATGAATAGCCAAAACAAAACTTCAGATAATGTCATAGTGAGGAGAAATTTCTGGATTTTCTAAGTTTGCAAAATTATTAATCAGTTTTTCTTGTATATCAATTTTAATTTTCAAAGTCTCATTTTCTTGTCTTAACATTTTGAATTTTGACTTTGCTAATATACATGATTTCATTAAGTTATCTAAGCATGCATCCATATCTAAATTTGACCAAGGGAGATTAATTAAACTATCAGTATTCAAGGTAAAGAGTTGATTTGGATGTAAATTACAGTTACCCATTTTGGTTGGTTGCCCTGGATCTTTGTAACGTTTATCTGTGCATTCCTCTTTGTAATGCCCAAACTCCTGACACTTGAAGCATTGAATGCGACTCTTGTTCTTTCGTGCTTTTGGAGCTCGTTTCTTTGTTGCCGTCGGTGGTATCGTTTGAATCTTACGAGTAGGACACTTAGTTTGGTAGTGCCCTCTCTCCCTGCATATGTAACAAATTATATGATTTTTAAAATTTAAATTTGTAATTTTACCTTTTGATTCCTTATTGGGAATCTCCCCCTTAATTGTTGCTGTCTCGGATCTAGATTCATCTTCTGGTTCCGTGTCTGAGTCGGACTCGGATACTTGTTGAAGCTCCTTCTTTGGTAGTTGTTTAGGAGATTTCCCTGCAATAGAAATTATACCTTCCTCGACCATTATAGTATCTGTTTGATTATTTAATTCTAATTTTGAAAAGCATTTAAAATTACTTACCATCTCTGTCAGTTCATCGTTTGATTCTAGTTCAGACTCTGACTCGGCTGTTTGTGCTTGGACCGAAAAGGCAAGATAATTTACTTGATCTTCTTCTTCATCTGAGATCTCTTGATGAAGGTTAATCAGTTTTTCCCAGATTTCTCTAGCACATCTGAATGGACCTACTAGTTTGAGTTGCTCGTTGGTTAGACCACATTGCAAGATTACTGTTGCCTTAGCATCAGTCTCGATCTTCCTCAGAGTTGGTTCGTCCAATTTCTCCCAAGCGATCGACATTCCATCTTCTACGGGAAAAGAAAATCCCGTTTGGATGATTAGCCATAGGTCCATGTGGGCTTTTAGAAGCGACTCCATTTGACTTCTCCAAGAGTTGAAGTTCTTGCCGGAGAAGAGTGGTGGACGGGTACTATTCCATTCTTGATTGACCATTAGTTTAAATCTTGCACACAATAATAAAAAAAAGAGATGTACCAAGACTTGGTCTTGGATTAGTAGTGCGGGAGCAACAAAAAATATTGCACGAATTTCGAGGGAAAATATTTAAAATAATAATAAAATTTTTTAGAAAATGTTGATTTTAACAATTTTGATTAATGAAGAAAAAGTAAGGAAAAAAATTTCTTGAATTAAGATAGCACGAATTTCGAGGAAAAATATTAAAATAATAATAAAAAAATTTTACGACAAGTTTTCACAAATTGATTATTTTATCAATTCTAACTTATGGTGAGAAAATGAGAATTCAGAATTGAATTGATTATTTTAAATACACTCACAGATATTATTTATTTGAAAAATAAAGCGAAAAAAATCCGAAAAAAAATTTCAAAGTGGTGGTTGCACCAACTTTGAATAACCCTGCTCTGATACCACTTGTTGGATCGAGAAATGCGAGAGAGGGGAGGTGAATATCGCAATTCGTTCGGATTTAAAAAGAGTTAGTGCGCAGCGGAAATAAGACACAATAACAATGCTAACACGATCATTTTACTTGGTTCGGAGCCTGTGTCGACTCCTACTCCAAGGCCCACGGTCGTTGACCATTTTCTGCGGGCAATTCTATACGTTCGAGAAAGTTTACAATCACAAGTATTACAGAATTAGCTTTGTAAACTTAAATGAATATTTCGTTACCGACGTCCGGTGTAGATCGGAGTATTGATGCAGCAGGACGTCGTCAGAGCTCGAGTTGGAAGATTTCTGGAGCGTCTCGTGGAAGCAGAAGAGCGTATGAAAGTCGCAGTTATTGATACTTCAAGAAGGAGGTCGAGGGCCCTTTATATAGGGCCTGGGGGTGCCCTGGTCGACGGGGGCGCCCCCCACGTGGCTTCCGATCCGGTGATCGCTTCGGTCAAGGCTGATCTCTTCATCTTCGGGATCAGCTTTGACCGGGGCGCCCCGAGCGCGCGGGGCGCCCGGGTTGACCGGTCAAAGCCTCATCCTTTGGCTTCGCGAGGGCAGGTGATAGTCGGCGTGGCACTGGGGGCGCCCGCGACACGCGGGGCGCCCGATGCGCGCGGGGCGCCCGAAACATCCGGGGCGCCCCCAAATGTGCTGCTGTCGGGGCGTTTACTTGCTCTGCTGACTTTGGGTTGACTCTGGGGCGCCCGAAACATCCGGGACGCCCTGCTCAGCTACTGCCTCACTCCTTTGAGGCTCTCTGAGCTGCAGAAACACAGTCCTTCGGTCCTGCATCCAGGGTTAGTCCAAAACAGCAATTAATAAGTTAATTTTACACAGCCTTGGCTGTCTTGGTTCTGACTTTGGGTCTCCAAAATGGAGCCCTAGGTCGAACCGACGCCTAATGTTTCCTCTAGGGGAACGCGTCCTCACCTACTCCTCTAGGGAGAGTTTACCTGATGCCAACCGGATCCTCCAGTTGGACTTTTGCCCGGCAGTCCTTCGCCAGGTCTTGAGTTGCCAAGCTTCCCTTTGCTTGGTGCCTAGCAGCCCTTCACCAGGACTTGGTTTTTGCCCAGCAGCCCTTCGCCAGGTCTTGAGTTCCTGACAGCCCATCGTCAGGTGCCTAGCATCCCTTCGCTAGGACTTGGTTTTCGCCCAGCAACCCTTCGCCAGGACTTGGTTTCCTGACAGCCCATCGTCAGGTGCCTAGCAGCCCTTCGCTAGGACTTTGTTTCCTGCACTCTCAAGCAGCATTGTTAGACAACAAATAACCCTTAACTTTGAATCCTTTGCCAATATCAAAACAAGGTTCGATCTGGTGCTTCCTGCACCAACACTTTTCTCTCCAAACCTTCTTTTCTCTCCTTTCCAATCTCTCCCCCTTTGCCATATATCAAAAAAAAAATAGCAAAAAAAATTGAGTAAGGAAAGTAAAGTGTTGTATTGAACCAATTCTATGCATAAGTTGGACCAAATTGTTGGTGCAAGTTGCATCAATGATGTTCTCCTTTAAGTATTTTAATGTTTGACAATACACTTAAGTCAGTGATACATTGAATAGACAAAGGGGAGCAAAAGAGAAGTAACCTAAGTTGAAGAAAAGTCCTAGTCAACCTAGGCACTAAGACCTGGTGAGTGAAGCTGGGCACCTAGCGAAGGGCTGCTAGGTATCGAAACACTAAGACCTAGCGAAGGGCTGCTAGGCACCTAGCGAAGGGCTGCTAGGTATCGAAACCCCAAGACCTAGCGAAGGGCTGCTAGGCATCGAAACCCGAAGACCTGGCGAAGGACTGCTGGGCACCTAGCGAAGTCCTGCTAGGAGTCTAAGACCTAGCGAAGGACTGCTAGGCACCAGGCGAAGGACTGCTTGGTAATGAAGACCTAGCGAAGGGCTGCTAGGCACCTGGCGAAGGACTGCAAGGCTTTGAAGACTTGGTCCGAGGGACTAAGCAACTTAGCTGAGCGATGACTAAGGACAGGAGTAGAGACGGGTCAGGGTTTAGGCGTCTCGAGGTCCGGAAGTATCGGAAGCTAAGCAAAAGTCCATCCGAAGGACTGGGTGGCAACCGTCTCCTGAAAGGAGTAGGTGAAAGGCGAGTTCTCGGGGATGGAAACTTGTACCGGTTTGACATAGGGTTTTGTGGAGATCCGAAGTCAGAACCAAGTCCTTAAGGCTAATATTATATGTATATGTGCTTTGTGTTTGTGTATCTTGCAGGTACCAAGATCGGAAGACAAAGCAACCTGTTGGAGGGCCTGAAGCAGGGCGCCCCCAGTGTTGGGGGTGCCCCCATGCATCCAGGGCACCCCCAGTGTTGGGGGTGCCCAAGCTAATGAAGCAAAATGGCAGTTTGGTGTGTTAGGAAGAATAAGCTTCAAGCGGGGCACACAGAACGTTCGTGTTGGGACCGGGTGCATGTCGACAAGGATACGAGTTCGTAAAATTTAAAATTTTTACGTGCAGCGGAAGAGTTTGCATAAAATAATTTCCTAAATTATTTTAATTTCGTATCTAGCATGCAACCTTATAGTGTATCGACATAATCATAAAATAAAAGTTTGCGAAAAGTAAACTAATTTACCAAGTACCTCGCGTAACTCGAAGTAAGGGACGAGATCCAACCATAGCGTCCCTTGGAAGCTTCGCCTCTATTCGCGTCCACGCCGAGTTCTCTTCGGGATGACTTCGCAAAGTCACGAGTTTTGTGCCGACGAGAACTACTAGATTCTCTATAGGCACAACTTGAAAGATCAAGAGAAGAGTTAGAAACTAACCAACAAGAAGCAACGGAATCGAATTCCGAGAGGAGAGGAGTCGCTATCCGCTTCTTCTTCTTCTTGTTCGGGTTCTTCTTCTTCTAGTGGCTCACGGCAACACCTCCTTGGTGTTGTGATTGGGCGCCGGCCCTAGAGGAACTAGGGTGCGCCGGCCCTAGAGAGCTAGGGTGCGCCGACCCTAAGGAAAGAAGAAGAGAAGGAGGAGAGAAGAGAAGAGAGGGAGAGAATAATTAATCTCTTAATTACTCAATTGGAATTATGGGCTAGCCTTTGGTTCCTTTATATAGTAGCAACTCCTTTGCTAAGTCTCCCTCTAAACCGAATTAACGAAATTAACGGAATTAGTTATAAGAAATTTATCTTATAAATTTTCTTATTGCTTATTCCGTTTAAGCCTAGTCTTATTATAAACAATTTATAATAAAACAAATTAGTTATCATAAGAGATTTATCCTATAAATTCTCTTATGAATTTTATTATAACTAACTTTATAATAAAACTAATTAATTATTATAAGAAATTTATCCTATAAATTCTTATGAATTATTCCGTTTAAACCAAGTCTTTATTATAAACTAATTTATAATAAAACTAACTTTTCTTCTCTTTAAATTATGGAATAAATTTTTTTATAAGAAATTTATAAACTTTCTTATTATGAAAAATCAATTCATAATTGATTTTATAAAATTAAAATAAACCAATTCATGGATTATTTTAATCTTCCATAAAAAGAATAAATTTCTATAAATTTATTTATATAAATTTCTTTATACAAATTTCTTTATCCATAATTTATAAAATAAATCGCACTTGATTTATTTTATTAATTAAACCAAAATTAATTAGTTTTTCTCCTCTTTATTGGTCGGCCACCAAAAGGGGGGTTTGGCACCCTCTTTGGCCGGCCAAACCAACCCGGACCGCCGCGAATTAAACTCATTTAATTCGCCCAAAAAGCCTTCAAAAGACTTAGCCATTTTTAGCTTCCATTGCGCCTCTGACTAACTCAGATTCGACTTATTTCTCTTGATCGGAAAATCCAATTTTCAACTCGTTTTAAATCCCTCGGATTACTCGTAGTGCGTGTGACTAAATAGGCTTTCGATTTATGTTGGCCGTCTATAATTAACTAATTATAGAACGATCATGAGTGACACCTAGTAGTACATCATGATCCCCAATTAATCGAAAGATCAACGGTTTGACCTCAGAAGAAATTATTCTGAAACCCTTCAGCAGCTCTAATGAATCGTGCCCCATTCCCTTCACCACCTTATACCCACTTGGTTCAGGACACGGTCAATGGTGTCAGTCCCCACTAGGCTGACTACGTCACACCTAGCCCAAGTAATGTCTTACTCGTCCTTTGGATTTCTAATTACTCTCATGTATTTTAGAGACTCTCACTCTAAACATGATATACTCTGGCCAGAGGCTTTGAGTAACAATCCGACGATAGGCCTGGGTATACATCTCCTCGCAAGGAGTGGTGAATCCTTTGTAGGCTGTTCAAACATCTTCGGGCACTTCGGCTTACACCCGATCATCCTGGGTCCACACCTCCTTGGAGATGCTTGCTTAAGATGTCAAAGTATAAGTCTCCATGACCAAGATGACTTGAACACCGCAAGTCAAAGGAACATCGCACTTAAGCCATAGTAAGATCTTCATTGACATATCTACATGTAGATTCCCATATGAAGTCTTACAGCTAGTCACTCCAATGAACTAGTTCCCTTAACTAGCATCCATGTTTATCTCCGGACATCCCAATGTCACCAGCTAGTGAGAATCAGCTGAATAGAGAATAACTCATGCTAGTCTCAATAGAATTGATAATGTCCGTATTTATCAATTCATCGACTAGGGATATTTCCAACACTTCACATTTGCACATTTAGAGATAATCACTAGTTGTGATCCCATCACAAATTCTCTTATGCTGTGAACTGTATGGCGGACATTCAGTAGATGAGTTTAAGATCCCAATCAAATACACAACCATGTATACTCAAATAGTGAATTATCATTTATTAATATAAATGTTTTACAATCATAAGGCGATTGCCTTAGGACACTTCTCTCATATCACTAACAAACTCCCACTTGGCCTAATGTCAATCGCTACGGTATCCAATACCACAGGCTCTAACATGACCCTCAAACTTGCTTTGAGGCAAGGCCTTAGTTAAAGGATCCGCTATATTCCTTTCAGTGGGAACTCTCTCAATTTGTATGTCATTCCTACTTATAATCTCTCTGATCAGATGATAGCGGCGAAGCACGTGTTTGGATCGCTGATGAGACCTTGGTTCCTTTGCTTGTGCAATAGCTCCATTGTTGTCGCAGTAAACCGGCACTGCTTCATCAATGGTTGGAACCACACCAAGTTCTGAGACAAACTTCTTGATCCAAACTGCTTCCTTTGCTGCTTCCGAAGCTGCGATATATTCCGCTTCCGTGGTAGAATCCGCTACGGTGTCTTGTTTGGAACTTTTCCAACTTACTGCGCCTCCATTCAAAGTAAATACGTATCCAGACTGTGATTTGGAGTCATCCTTATCTGTCTAGAAACTGGCATCTGTATACCCACGTATTACCATATCTCCTTCTCCATATATTAGGAACACATCCTTAGTTCTTCTTAAGTACTTAAGGATTGTCTTGACAGTCGCCCAGTGATCCATTCCTGGATCCGACTGGTATCTGCTTGTGACGCTCAAAGCATACGATACATCAGGCCTAGTACATAACATAGCATACATGATAGATCCTATCGCGGATGCATAGGGAATCTTATTCATGCAAATCCTCTCGTCTTCTGTGCGCGGACACATAGACTTTGAAAGGTTGATCCCATGCCTAATGGGAAGGTAACCTTTCTTGGATTCCGACATGCTAAACCTTTTTAGCACTCGGTCTATATATGTAGACTGCGAAAGACCAAGCAACCGTTTTGATCTATCTCTATAGATTCTAATCCCAAGGATATAGGTTGCTTCTCCCAGGTCTTTCATGGAGAAAGTTTTGATAACCAAATTTTAACTGTCTGTAAGACTGAAATATCGTTTCCTATAAGTAAGATGTCGTCGACATATAATACTAGGAATACGACTGCACTCCCACTAACCTTCTTGTACACACAAGGTTCGTCAGGATTTTGTGAGAAATCAAACTTTTTGATTGTCTCATCAAAACGGATGTTCCAGCTCCTAGATGCTTGCTTCAGTCCATATATGGATCGTCGAAGCTTGCATACCTTGGTTTTATCAACCGATGTGAAACCTTCAGGCTGTATCATGTATACGTCCTCAAGCAGGTTTCCGTTAAGGAAAGCTGTTTTCACATCCATTTGCCAAATCTCATAATCATAATGAGCTGCTATGGCTAGGAGCATCTGAATGGATTTAAGAATAGCTACTGGCGAATAGGTTTCGTCATAATCAATTCCTTGTTTTTGACGATATCCCTTTGCCACTAATCTAGCCTTAAAGGTAACAACATTACCTTCCATGTCGGTTTTCTTCTTGAAAACCCACTTGCACCCTATGAGTTTAATCCCTTCAGGTGGGTTAACCAAGTCCCATACTTGATTTTCGTACATGGAATCCATTTCCGACTTCATGGCTTCAAGCCATTGGTCCCTTTCTGAACTTTTCAGAACATCTTCATAACTGATAGGTTCGTCATCACCAATGAGCAACACGTCGTTCGATTCACTTACGAGAAATCCGTATCTCTCTGGAATGTTGCGTGTCCTATCAGACCTACGAAGAGGTGGTGTAGTTTTAGGTTCAACTGATAGCTCATCATTATGAGTTATTGGTTGTGGGTCTAGACTAGGTGTCTCTGTAATGTCTATTGGAGTTTCTTGAACATCATCAAGTTCAATGCCACTCCCACTATTTTCTTGTAAAAGAAACTCTTTTTCCAGAAATACAGCATGACTTGAAACAAACACCTTTTGTTCCAAGGGATGATAGAATTGGTAACCCTTTGTTTCCTTAGGGTATCCAATAAATAGACATTTATCAGACTTAGCATCCAATTTGTCTGATACAACCCGCTTCACATAAGCAGGACAACCCCATATCTTAAGGTGAGTTAAGTGAGGTTTCTTACTATTCCAAATCTCATATGGAGTAGTAGAGACTACCTTGGTCGGGACTTTGTTTAATAAATAAACAGCTGTCTTAAGTGCATAACCCCAAAAGGATTTTGGAAGAGTTGCATGATTCATCATCGACCTAACCATGTCCATCAAGGTTCGATTTCGCCTCTCAGATACACCATTATGCTGCGGTGTATATGGCAGAGTCTATTGGGATAATATCCCATTGTCTCTTAGATAATCTTGAAACTCTTGACTTAAGTATTCACCACCCCGATCGGATCGAAGTATTTTAATACTTTTGCCAAGCTGTTTCTCTACTTCATTTCTGAACTCTTTGAATTTCTCAAAGGCTTCAGACTTGTGTTTCATCAAGAACACGTACCCGAATCGTGAGTGATCATCGATAAAGGTGATGAAGTAGCTATAGCCTCCTTGTGCAAGAGTTGACATTGGTCCACATACATCAGTATGTATTAGACCAAGCAATTCTCCCACTAGATTACCTTTTCCGGTAAAGGGTAATTTGGTCATCTTGCCTTTTAAGCACGATTCGCATGTATCAAATGAATCGGGTTCAAATGATTCCAAAATTCCACATCGGTGCAATTCGGTCATGCGTTTCTTACTTACATGGCCAAGACGGCAATGCCAAGTGTAGGAGTCTATTCGATTATCTATTCGAGCACGTTTGTTGCTAACTTCGATATTGAAAACGTCACTGGATAAATCTAACGTGTAGATGTCATTGCACAAAGTTCCATTCCCATAAAGAACGCCATTTAAAGTTATGTAACAACAATTGTTACTAAAAGTCAAATGATAACCTTTTTCATTCAAACATGAAATAGATACAATGTTCTTTATTAACGAAGGAACGAAATAACAATTATCCAGTTCTAAGATACGTCCAGTTGGGAGCTTTAGCAAATATGTTCCGATGGCAATAGCAGCAATCCTTGCTCCATTTCCAACTCGCAAATCTGCTTCTCCCTTGACGAGTCTTCTTCTATTCCTTAGCTCTTGTATGTCATTACATATATGTGAGCTACACCCAGTATCAAGTACCCATGTGTTTGAGGAAATAGAGTGACATTCAATAACGAAGATACTTGAAGAGGATGGGGCATCGGATGCCTTCTCTTTCAAGGACTCAAGATAAATCTTGCAGTTTCTTCGCCAGTGACCCTCCTTGCCACAGTGATGGCAAGTGCCTTTTAGGATATTTTCAGTCTTTTTGGCCTTTTTCTTCTTTCCTTTATTTTGTTCTTTGGCCTTCCTCTTAGAACCTTTCTTCGAGGAACCAACTAAC
>JAGFNQ010005199.1:0-117985 GCA_024364735.1 Boesenbergia rotunda | reverse complement strand
CTCTGTCACGCCCCGAGACCCAGGAGCCGCTGATCCAATAGAAAATCGGACAGCACCTCCCCTGTCCGGCGGACAATTTACACATACACACAGATAATATAACACAACCATGCAGTTTAAAGGGCCTCAGGCCTCAGATATATGCAAAAACAACAGTTATATGATTATAACTATCGAAAAACCAAATCCGAACTCACCTGAGCTGCCAGGGGGCAGGATCAAAACCAAAATCGAACGAAGTCCAACATAGGACTCAAAGTACAATATCATCCAATAAAACGTGCATACATGGTTAAAACATCACAACGGAAGCATAGGAATACTACAGGGTCCATAACAAAACAACGAAAAACCAAAAAGAGCTCCTCTGGAGCTGGGGACTGGCGGCTCGGGATCTCCTCGCAGACATCAACCTGAAATAAACATATATGGCAACGGGGTGAGTCCATAGCTCAGCGAATACCCAACAGATATGCATAGAAGGTTATACCAACACTAAGAGTTCAGCTAATACAGACTCATATCAACAGTAGAGAAAGACTAGTACTGAACATACTGAGTAGATACATACCTGAATCCATCTAACCTGGAAAGAGGGTAAGAAATACCAAAGGAAAACCAATATGCATATAAACACAGATAACAAGTCTCCAGTATATGCGATGTCAAACAAGTGCAGCAAATAAGTGCAGCAAACAATGCACAATGCAAAATATGCACATGGTGCAATGACATGTGTCACCCCTGACACCAGACAGATCATCGTACACCTGTCATAGGGACGGCTGAACGGGTAGGGCTCTGACAACTGTACACCCTGCCATCACTGCTCCTGAGTGACCGGGTGGACAGGATGCTGGCGAGGGACCACCCCTCTACCCCAAGCAATGGGGGAGCTCCGCTCTCATCTCCTCGTGGCTCAGTACGAGAAGGGATCCCTGCTTGCTACCACGCCCGTGCTCACCCTCCTCATAGTGGTCGAACGGAGCAATACAGGGCAAATGCACACATCTACGGTATCCACTAACCCATGAGTGGTCGTGTGTGCATGTCATGTACCGGAAGACGATTAGGCTCAACCACAAGGGAGTCGCTGATCGCCGGCATGCAACCGTGCAAGGATGGTGTATGATAGATACACATACCTCCCTCCCAAATCCTCAGTATACTAAGTCTCAGTCTGAAATCCTATAACAGGGAATACAAGTAACCTACAAGGTATACTGACCAGAAAACTATCAACCCCTCAAGGTCAGATGCAGGAGACAATACCCCGATCTCTAGCATACAAATGAGTATGGCAATACCTGAGACTGTATGAAACTAATAGCATAATAACTCAGGGATGAACAACAAGTATCCAGAACTAGCATAATAAACCGGGATAAACAAAATATCCAGAACAGACATAATAACCAGGGATAGCGTAAAATCTTACTGCTATCTATAACATTCTATGCATAACAAAATGACAATATCAAGATAGATAAGTCAAAGGGTACCCGCCTCCAAAAGAGAAGATTCCGTATCAATCAAGACAGAACCACCCGTCAAAATAGGTAGCAATAAATCCGATCAAGCTCCTGTATCAAGGATGTAATTAATTAGCTATTATACAAAGGATAGCTAGCTAGTAAATCCCTAAACCATATTAGGGTTAACCCAATCCATCCCTTTCCATTTAATTACCTCCAATTAAATGATAGGTTCCCTATTACTCAACGTAATTAAGATTAGGTTCAATTTCTAGATCTAATCTCACAATTAACCTATTGCTTCAATTGAGCTAAATAGCCACAATAATCTATCCAACTATAAGGTAGCATCACCTATTCAAATTCACAGAGCAACCTATGTAGCCATAACATCCACAACATCCCCTTACCTCAATTCACAGGCCTTCACAGCAATCAAAGCTGAGGAAAATAACTCCACAAATCAATGAAGCTCACGGCAGGGGATCCTCCACAGCTCCACAACAGAAAACCAGCAATTTATCTGTGAACCCTAGATCCGTTACAAAGGTCGAAATCCCAATCTCAACCGAGATAGTCACAACAGAAACTCACCGCAAGTAGCACCAAAGCTAAATTTCTGATTGAATCAACTACGATTTCCTCGTCAACGCCATCAAAGACTTCCGAGTAATCAACCCACGACAGAATCCAACTCCCAGCTCTAAGCAAAAAACCTCCCGGTGGATTTGAAGCAGAAGCAGGAATGGAGTCCAAATTCCAATTTCCTTGACCAAACCTGCCATTACACGCGAATCAGCTAGTATCCGAAACCTTGAGTCCATCCACCCCATACCAGATATCGAATAGATAGGAAACCATACCTAGTTTGCTAGCCCTAGTTGTCTCTGACGTCAAGTGGCTCAGAGGAAAGCAGTGGTCGCTGAATGAGTTTGACTGCGATTAGGGCTTGCAAACGAACGAGCAAAGAAGTCGTCTCTTGGCTGCGACCCAGGTTCGCGGAGAAGAGATGCAGAGGATGAGCTTCTCTTGCGGCTAGGTCACTCGAAGAGGAGAGGAAGGAAGTCGGGTCGGCGTCGACCGTGGCTAGGCTGCGCTGCGCTAGGGCACGCGAACGGGGAGAAGGAAGTGGGCGTCGGCTAGGGCAGCGAGACAGGCACGGAATCGGGCTGAGAAGAAGAAGAGGCTGCGGCTGAACCGAGCCCTTAACCGCCCCTTTTAAGTTGGCCTTTTGCATTTTGGTCCAGCCATTTTCGGCTTAATCGCAAGAACACCCCTAGGGCTTAAGGTTATATACGCTATAGCCCTTGTAACTATTCGTTTTATTACATTTTGGGTTCCTAAATTTGTGTCCAAGGACTCGAAAGCCCCGGAACCTATCCGGTAATCCTCCAAAAATTACCGGGAGCTGGTCGAAAGTGTCGGATTTAACACCCTCTATCGACGGCACCGGTCCTACAGAAGTTGCAAGGAGAGGGCATCTGTGTTATCCTCGATCCCCCTCTCTGTCACCATGTAGCCTAGGAATTAGCCACTCTTTACTCCAAATAGACATTTGGCAGGGTTCAACTTGAGTCTATTGGCTCTCAAGGTGGAGAAGGTTTCCTCGAGGTCGGTGATCATATCCTTCCCCTTGTCAATCTTGACCAAAATATCATCTACATAGACTTCAATATTTCTCCCGATCTGATGCCTGAAGACCTTGTCCATCATACGCTGGTAAGTGGCCCCAGTGCTACGTAACTCGAAGGGCATGACGTTGTAGCAATACGTGCCATCTGCCGTCAAGAATCTAACCTTCTCTTGATCCTCAAGCACGAGAGGCACTTGGTGGTACCCCTGGTAGGCATCCAACATGGAAATGAATTCACAACCAGAGGTGGAATCCACTACTCTATCTATACAAGGCAGAGGGTAGCAGTCTTTAGGGCAGAGTTTATTTAGATATCGAAAGTCAATACACACCCGCCATTTACCCCCGGGCTTAGAGACAAGTACTACATTATCCAACCAAGTTGGGAATTGAACTTCTCTTATGTGACCAGCTTTCAGCAACTTGTTGACCTCATCTCTGATAACCTTGTCCATCTCGGGCGTAAAATGTCTTCGTCTCTGCTTCACCGGCCGAGCCCCTGGGATCATATGCAAGTGATGCATGGCCAAGGTTAGGGGGACACCCTTCATCTCCTCGATAGCACAGGCAAATACGTCCCTGTGGCTCTACAAACAGTCGATCAGATGACTTCTTAGCTCTGGAGCAAGATTGGCAGCAATCCTCGTGACCCCCCCGGTCTATTGAGGGTGAATCCAAACTTCTTCGCTTTCAACCTCCCTCCTTTCTTCCTTGGGTCCTTCCTCCTCCCGAGGGTTTGCCACGTGATTTGCAGAGCTTCATGAGGCTTCGGGTTATTACGAGATTCAGATCTGACTTCCCCGTTGTAGCATCGCCGGGACGCTAACTGATCTCCTTTGACCTCGGCCACCTGATCGCCCACCGGGAACTTGATCATCTGGTGGTAGACTGAGACCACCGCCAGGAAGATGCTAAGTGCTGGGCGCCCCAAGATTGCATTGTAGGATGAGGGGGCATCGACGACCAAGATGGGGGTCCTCCTCGTCATTTCCAGCGTGTCGCTTCCCAATGATAGATAGAGGGTGATCTGCTCGATCGGCTATACCCGATACCCCGTGAAGCCAAAGAGTGGCATGAAGACCGGGTGCAGCTCATCCTCATCGATCTGCAACTGATCTAGGGTCGTCTTGTACAGGATGTTGACCGAACTACTTGTATCCACGAAGATCCGCTTAACTTCATAATTTGCAATACATGCAAGAATTACCAGAGCATCTTCATGGGGAGCTTCCACTTCTTCCAGGTCATCAGGGCCGAAGGAGATGGTAGGACCATGTCACTAGGTACTGTTCATCCCGATGGCGTAATTCTCCAGCCGCCGAGTATGGGCCTTCATTGCTCGGTTCGAATCTCCTCCGGTAGGACCTCCAGAAATTACCCCTATGTGACCTGCAGGTGGGCCTTGTTGAGACCGGGTGCATGATGACATGGATGCGGGTTCGTAATTTTAAAATTTAATTACGTGCAGCGGAAGGTTTAGCATAAATAATTTCACAAATTATTCAACCACACATCTAAGCATGCAATCTTATATTGTGTAGACATGATCATACATTAAAATTTTGCAGAAAGTAAACTAATTTACTTAATACCTCGCGTAACTCAAAGGAAGGGACGAGATCCAACCGTAAGCGTCCCTTGGAAGCTCCGCCTCTATTCGCGTCCACGTCGAGTTTTCTTCCCGATGGCTTCACAAAGCCACGAGTTTCGTGCCGACAAGAACTACTAGATTCTCCAAAGGCACGACAAGAATACCAAGAGAGAGATGGGAAGACTAACCACCAAACGAAGAACGGAATCAAGATTCCGGGAGGAAGGAAGGAGTTGCGCCCCCTTCTTCTTCTTCTTCGCCAGCTGCATGGTGGATGAAGCTCATGGCAACAAAGGGGTCCTCCTTTTAGGGCCGGCGGCACTAGAGGAGGGAGAGGGAGAGAAGGAGAGAGAGAGAGGGCTTATTTCTAGATCTCTTTGATTAATTTCCAAGTCTTGCCATGGTTCCTTTATATAGTAGCCTCTCAATCGCCAAATCTCCTTTTTATGGAATAAATTTTCATAAGAAATTTATCATATAATTTTTTTCTATGAATTATTCCATCATGCCAAGTTTTTTAATTTATGATAAAAACAACCATGTCTCCCTTTTCTTATGGAAAGAAATTTCTTTATATAAATTTCTTTATATTAATTTCTTTATCATGGTAAATCTTCATTATTGATTTTATAAAATAAAATAAACCAATCCATGGTTCATTTTAATTTTCATGAAAAATAAATCTCTTTATATAAATTTCTTTATCCATAATTTTATAACACAAACCACGCTCGGTTTATTTTATAATTTGAACCAAAAATTCGGTTTTCCCCTTTTGTTGTGGCCGGCCAAACAAAGAGGGTGGGGACCCTCTTTGGCCGGCCAAACCCAAGCTAAAACCGTACGAATTAAACTCATTTAATTCGTCCAATAAGTCTTCAAAAGACTTAGCCATTTTATGCTTCCGATGCGTCTCTGTAAAATTCAGATTCGACTAATCTCTCTTGATCGGAAAATCCAATTTTCAACTCGTTTTAAATCCCTCGGATTACTCGTAGTGCGTGTGACTAAATAGGCTTTCGATTTATGTTGGTCGTCTATAATCAACCAATTTTAGAATGATCATGAGTGGCACCTAGTAGTACATCATGATCCCAAATTAATTGAAAGATCAACGGTTGACCTCAGAAATAATTCTGAAACCCTTCAGCAGCTCTAATGAATCGTGCCTCATTCCCTTCACCATCTTATACCCACTTGGTTCAGGACACGGTCTATGTGTGTCAGTCCCCACTAGGCTGACTACGTCACACCTAGCCCAAGCAATGTCTTTCTCGTCCAACGGATTCTAATTACTCTCATGTATCTGAGAGATTCATACTCTGAACATGTGATGCTCTGGCCAGAGGCTTCGAGTAACAATCAGACGATAGGCCTTGGGTATACATCTCCTCGCAAGGAGTGGTGAATCCTTTGTAGGCTGTTCAAACATCTTCGGGCACTTCGGCTTATACCCAATCATCCTGGGTCCACACCTCCTTGGAGATGCTTGCTTAAGAACTTCATTGATATGTCTATATGTAGACTACCATATGAAGGTTTACAGCCAGTCACTCCAATGAACTAGTTCCCTTAACTAGCATTCATGTTTATCTCCGGACATCCCAATGTCACCAGCCAGTGAGAATCAGCTGATTAGAGAATAACCCATGCTAGTCTCAACATAATTGATAGTGTCCGTATTTATCAATTCATCGACTAGGGACAATTTCAATACTTCACAATTGCACATGTAGAGATAATCACTAGTTGTGAATTCATCACAAATTCTCTCATGCTGTGAATTGTATTGTGGACATTCAGTAAATGAGTTTAAGATCTCAATCAAATACACAAACATGAATACTCAAATAGTGAATCTTCATTTATTAAAATAAACGATTACAATCATAAGGCGATTGCCTTAGGACACTTCTCTCACAATACTAACAAACTCCCACTTGGCCTAATGCCAATCGCTACGGTATCCAATACCACAGGCTCTAACATGGCCCTCAAACTTACTTTGAGGCAAGGCCTTAGTTAAAGGATCCGCTAAATTCCTTTCAGTGAGAATTTTCTCAATTTGTATATCATTCCTACTTATAATCTCTCTGATCAGATGATAGCGGCGAAGCACATGTTTGGATCGTTGATGAGACCTTGGTTCCTTTGCTTGTGCAATAGCTCCATTGTTGTCACAGTAAACCGGCACTGCTTCATCAATGGTTGGAACCACACCAAGTTCTGAGACAAACTTCTTGATCCAGACTGCTTCCTTTGCTGCTTCCGAAGCTGCAATGTATTCCGCTTCCGTGGTATAATCTGCTACGGTGTCTTGTTTGGAACTCTTCCAACTTATTGCGCCTCCATTCAAAATAAATACGTATCCGGACTGAGATTTGGAGTCATCCTTATCTATCTGGAAACTGGCATCTGCATACCCATGTATTACCATATCACCTTCTCCATATATTAGGAACACATCCTTAGTTCTTCTTAAGTACTTAAGGATTGTCTTGACAGCCGCCCAATGATCCATTCCTGGATCAGACTGGTATCTGCTTGTGACGCTCAGAGCATAAGATACATAACATAGCATACATGATAGATCCTATCGTGGGTGCATAAGGAATCTTATTCATGCAAATCCTCTCGTCTTCTGTGCGCGGACACATAGACTTTGAAAGGTTGATCCCATGCCTGATGGGAAGGTAACCTTTCTTGGATTCCGACATGCTAAACCTTTTTAGCACTCGGTCTATATATGTAGACTGCGAAAGACCAAGTAACCGTTTTGATCTATCTCTATAGATTATAATCCCAAGGATATAGGTTGCTTCTCCCAGGTCTTTCATGGAGAAAGTTTTGGACAACCAAATTTTAACCGACTGTAAGACTGATATATCATTTCCTATAAGTAATATGTCATCGACATATAGTACTAGGAATACGACTGCACTCCCACTAACCTTCTTGTACACACAAGGTTCGTTAGGATTTTGTGAGAAATCAAACTCTTTGATTGTCTCATCAAAACGGAAGTTCCAGCTCCTGGATGCTTGCTTCAGTCCATATATGGATCGTCGAAGCTTGCATATTTTGGTTTTATCAACCGATGTGAAACCTTCAGGTTGTATCATGTATACATCCTCAAGCAGGTTTCCATTAAGGAAAGTTGTTTTCACATCCATTTGCCATATCTCATAATCATAATGAGCTGCTATGGCCAGGAGCATCCGAATGGATTTAAGCATATCTACTGGCGAATAGGTTTCGTCATAATCAATTCCTTATTTCTGACGGTATCCTTTTGCCACTAATCTAGCCTTAAAGGTAACAGCATTACCTTCCATGTCGGTTTTCTTCTTGAAAACCCACTTGCACCCTATGGGCTTAATCCCTTCAGGTGGGTTAACCAATCCCATACTTGATTTTCGTACATGGAATCCATTTCCGACTTCATGGCTTCAAGCCATTTGTCCCTTTCTGAACTTTTCAGAACATCGTCATAACTGATAGGTTCGTCATCGCTAACGAGTAACACGTCGTTCGATTCACTTACGAGAAATCCATATCTCTCTGGAATATTGCGTGTCCTATCAGATCTACGAAGAAGTGGTGTTGTTTTAGGTTCAACTGATAGCTCATCATTATGAGTTATTGGTTGTGGGTCTAGACTAGGTGTCTCTGTAATGTCTATTGGAGTTTCTTGAACTTCTTCAAGTTCAATACTACTCCCACTATTTTCTTGTAAAAGAAATTCTTTTTCCAGAAATACAGAATGCCTTGAAACAAACACCTTTTGTTCCAAGGGATGATAGAATTGGTAACCCTTTGTTTCCTTAGGGTATCCAATAAATAGACATTTATCAGACTTAGCATCCAATTTGTCTGATACAGTCCGCTTCACATAAGCAGGACAACCTCATATCTTAAGGTGAGTTAAGTGAGGTTTCTTACTATTCCACGTCTCATATGGAGTAGTAGAGACTACCTTGGTCGGGACTCTGTTTAGCAAGTAAACAGCTGTCTTATGCGCATAGCCCCAAAATAATTTTGGAAGAGTTGCATGATTCATCATGGATCTAACCATGTCCATCAAGGTTCGGTTGCGCCTCTCAGATACACCATTATGTTGTGGTGTATATGGCGGAGTCCATTGAGACAATATCCCATTGTCCCTAAGATAATCTTGAAACTCTTGACTTAAGTATTCACCACCCCGATCGGATCGAAGTATCTTAATACTTTTGCCAAGCTGTTTCTCTACTTCATTTCTGAACTCTTTGAATTTCTCAAAAGCTTTAGATTTGTGTTTCATTAAGAACACATACCCGAATCGTGAGTGATCATCGATAAAGGTAATGAAATAGCTATAGCCTCCTTGTGCAAGAGTTGACATTGGTCCACATACATCAGTATGTATTAGACCAAGCAATTCTCCCACTGGATTACCTTTTCCGGAAAAGGGTAATTTGGCCATCTTGCCTTTTAAGCATGATTCGTATGTATCAAATGAACCGAGTTCAAATGATTCCAGAATTCCACATCGGTGTAATTTGGTCATGCGTTTCTTACTTATATGGCCAAGACGACAATGCCATGTATAGGAGTCTATTTGATTATCTATTCGAGCACGTTTGTTGCTAACTTCGATATTGAAAATGTCACCGGATAAATCTAACGTGTAGATACCATTGCACAAAGTTCCGGTCCCATAAGAACACCATTTAAAGTTATGTAACAACATTTGTTACTAAAAGTTAAATGATAACCCTTTTCATTCAAGCATGAAATAGATACAATATTCTTTATTAACGAAGGAACAAAATAACAATTATCCAACTCTAAGACAAGTCCAGTAGGGAGCTTTAGCAAATATGTTCCGATGGCAACAGTAGCAATCTTTGCTCCATTTCCAACTCGCAAATTCGCTTCTCCCTTGACGAGTCTTCTTCTATTCCTTAGCCCCTGTATGACATTACATATATGTGAGCTACACCCAGTATCAAGTACCCAGGCGGTTGAGGAAATAGAGTGACATTCAATAACAAAGATACCTGAAGAGGATGGGGCATCGGATGCCTTCTTCTTCAAGGACTCAAGATAAACCTTGCAGTTTCTTCGCCAGTGACCTTCCTTGCCACAGTGATGGCAAGTGCCTTTTGGGGTCTTTTCAGTCATTTTTGGCCATTTTTCTTCTTTCCCTTATTCTGTTCTTTGGCCTTCCTCTTAGAGCCTTTCTTCGAGGAACCAACTAACAGTACCATCTTCTGATCCTGCTTCACAGAAGGCTCTAAAGTCTTTAGCAGGTTGAGCAACTCAGGGATGGTAGTCTCCATCTTGTTCATCCGATAGTTTATCACAAATTGTGAATAACTTTTGGGCAACCAATGCAGAATTAAGTCAATACATAGTTCATGATCCATTGCAAAACCGAGTGTGCCCAGTCGCTCAATGTACCCCAACATCTTCAACACAAACTGTGAGACAGAAGTGCCTTCCTGCATCTTAGAGGTGAAGAGGAGTCTGGAGACCTCAAACCTTTCGGATCTCGCCTGCTCGTCAAATAACTCATGAAGATGGAAGATGATGGTATAAGCATCCATATGCTCATGCTGCTTTTGCAGCTCAGGTACCATAGCGGCTAGCATGATGCAACTCGCAAGTTCAGAATCGGTCACATGTTTCTGATAGGCCACTAACTGGTCTGGAGTTGCATGTTCTGGAGGACGGTTGGGAAGTTGATCTTCAAGGACATAAGCAAGCTTTTCTGCCTTGAGGACTATCCTCAGGTTTCGAAGCCAGTCCATGAAGTTTGGCCCAGTCAGCTTATTGGTGTCCAAAATGGAACGGAAATTCAGAGAAGACATGATCAAGTAATTATCCTAGAAATACAAATTGAGCTTATGTGAGAAGAATGATAAAGAATGCATCAACATACATTAATTAAATCCTATTTATTTTTCGAATTAAATAACCCTTTTTATCAATTTGGGAGATCGTAGGAACATCTCCAAATAGGTTTATATCCAACCATAGATAAGAACAACCATAGTTGTGGCCATCAAGTTATTCTTAGCTATGAAGGTAGGTAATTATACCGATTACATATCACATATATGTAACTACCACTTTATGCTATCAACTAATTGAATGATTGCATAAATCATTGGGTTGTTAACTCATTAACAAGTATGCAACAATATACATAGCACCCAACTGCACCTCTCTTTACATCGACCTTGGCTGTGGCACAACAAATCGATGCTCCAAGCTTAAGGCTGACCCATTAATCAAGATATAGTTTTAATATGGTTGGAGCTCATTCAACCGTTTAGTCAGGCTTGGATGTGTCCAACAACCAAAACTAAGGATTGACCTCTGACTCCAACTATATTAATCATAAACTAATTCCATGGTTTGAACATGTTGAGGTTCAAGCCGGGCATGGATGTGTCCATCAACCCAAACGAGAAACAAAACTCCGGTTCTAACCATATTAATGGAAGGTGTTGGCCTTAATATTTTGTAAGGGGTTTTGGGTCTCATCTGTTGGATCGAGAAATGCGAGAGAGGGGGGGTGAATGTCGCAATTCGTTCGGATTTAAAAAGAGCGGGTGAGCAGCGGAAATAAAAGAGAACACAACAACGCAAACACAGCCGGTTTACTTGGTTCGGAGCCTGGGTCGACTCCTACTCCAAGGCCCACGGTCGTTGACCGTTTTCTGCGGGCAATTCTATAAGTTCGCAAAAGTTTACAAGACAAATAATAAAAATCTTTTCGTAAACTTAAATACAACTCTTGTTACCGACGTCCGGTGAAGATCGAAGTTCCGGAGCAGCGGGACGTCGTCGGCTTGAGTTGGCAGCTTTCTTGAGTGTGTCGTGGAAGCAGAAGAGCGCAGAATTATCGAAGGAATTGGTGCATTGAGGAAGGGGGTCGAGGGCCCTTTATATAGGGCCTGGGGGCGCCCTGGTCGACGGGGGCGCCCCCCCACATGGCAGCTGATCCGGTTGCTGCTCGGTCGCCGTCTGATCCCCTTATCCTCGGGATCCGGTTTGACCGGGGCGCCCGGATGACTCGGGGTGCCCGGATTGACCGGTCAAAGCCTTATCTCCTTGGCTTCGCAGAAACGCTCTTCGGCAGCTGGCAGTGGGGGCGCCCGGGACAGCAGGGGCGCCCTGTGCGTGTAGCGCAGCAACACACTGTTGATTTGCAATGGGGGCGCCCGGGACAGCGGGGGCGCCCTGGCTATGTACTGTTGAATTGTTGTTGTGAACACCATGGGGGCGCCCGGGACATCTCGGGCGCCCTGGTCAGCAGTTGCCTCACTCCTTTGAGGCACTCTGAGCTGCAGACACTCGTTCCTTCGGTCCTGCATCCAGGGTTAGTCCAAAACACAATAACACAATAGCATAATATATTATACAGCCTTAGCTGTCTTGGTTCTGACTTTGGTCTCCAAAATGGAGCCCTAGGTCGAACCGACGCCTAATGTTCCCTCAAGGAGAACGCGTCCTCACCTACTCCTCTCGGGAGAGTTTACCTGGTGCCAGCCGGATCCTCCAGTTGGACTTTTGCCCGGCAGTCCTTCGCCAGGTCTTAAGTTACCAAGCTGCCCTTCGCTTGGTGCCTAGCTACCCTTCGCTAGGTCTTTTCTTCTGGCAGCCCTTCGCCAGCCTAGCAGTCCTTCGCTAGGGCTTGTCTTCTGGCAGCCCTTCGCCAGGACCTAGCAATCCTTCGCTAGGGTTTTTCCATTCTGGCAGTCCTTCGCCAGGGCCTAGCAGTCCTTCGCTAGGGCTTTTCCTGTACACTCAAGTAGCATTGTTAGATAACAAATAACCCTTAACTTTTGAACCCCTTTTGCCAATATCAAAATACAGGTTTGACTTGGGTGCAATCTGCACCAACATCATCCTTTTCTTTCTAAGCACATTCATGACATATAATTATGTCATGTACTAACGATTTCCTTAATAAAGTATGTATGTGACTTAATTTATCAAGTCTCATTAATTGAATTAGGAACCGGATTTCCTAATTCTAATTTCATACTTTATTTAAGGAATTGTTTTGGGAAACATTTTCCTAAATTGTCATAATCAATTTCGGAAATAATATGTTTAAGACTTTGATTTCTCTAAATCAAATCTTATTAAATTAAGAGACAGATTCCCTTAATTCAACCACATATTATTTTCATGAAAATCTTATTTAAGGAAATAAACTGTATAGGAAATAATTTTCCTAATTAATTTTGGAGACAATAATATGTAAGAAATCAAATAAGGAAATTATCGTTTGAGAATCACCTCAAAAATTTCCAAGATTGATCACATATTTTATTTATGGACTAATTAATTACAACAAATTATTTTCATTGGGTGGCTCCCCGAGGCTCAGATACCCAAAGAAAAGAAATTTGTCATAAATCTAATTTGGCCCGCTCCCCGAGGCATAGCCAAATTAAACTTGACAATTCTTATTCAAAATAGGAAATTAAATTACAACAACTAACTTTAATTTGGGTGGCTCCCCGAGGCAGTCCCCAAAGTAAAGAATTTTGTTAATAATTTAAAAACCAATTCGAATTTAAGTGTCAATTAATGTTCCATAAATTTGTCTAGACTTTCTTGAAAGAAAGTGCCCAAAATTGTGAGCTTTCCATAAATGGAAAGTTTCCAAAAAAAAGGCTTTCAGAATATTTGTAAGTTTATGGTACAAAGAAAACTTACATATTTCCAAAATTGGAAAATTTCCAAAATAGGAAAGTTTCCAAAAATGGGAAGTTTTCACAATTATCATAAAATTTTAGAAATTGGGATATTTCAAAAGTTTGCGAAATTTCATGAGGATTTCCAAACTTTGAAATTCCTAAATCTAAAATTTATCATAATTGGAAAGTTTCCATAATTAGAATTTTTTCCAAAATTGAGATCATGACAAAGTTTTCCGCAAAACAATTATATGATTATGTCGAACACTAACCAGCTCTGATACCACTGTTGAGACCGGGTGCATGTTGACATGGATGCGGGTTCGTAATTTTAAAATTTAATTACGTGCAGCGGAAGGTTTAACATAAATAATTTCACAAATTATTCAACCACACATCTAAGCATGCAACCTTATATTGTGTAGACATGATCATACATTAAAATTTTGCAGAAAGTAAACTAATTTACTTAATACCTCGTATAACTCGAAGGAAGGGACGAGATCCAACCGTAAGCGTCCCTTGGAAGCTCCGCCTCTATTCGCGTCCACGCCGAGTTTTCTTCGGGATGACTTCGCAAAGCCACGAGTTTCGTGTCGACAAGAACTACTAGATTCTCCAAAGGCACGACAAGAATACCAAGAGAGAGATGGGAAGACTAACCACCAAACGAAGAACGGAATCAAGATTCCGTGAGGAAGGAAGGAGTTGCGCCCGCTTCTTCTTTTTCTTCGGCAGCTGCTTGGTGGATGAAGCTCACGGCAACAAAGGGGTCCTCCTTTTAGGGCCGGCGGCACTAGAGGAGGGAGAGGGAGAGAAGGAGAGAGAGAGAGGGCCTATTTCTAGATCTCTTTGATTAATTTCCAAGCCTTGCCTTGGTTCCTTTATATAGTAGCCTCTCAATCGCCAAGTCTCCTTTTTATGGAATAAATTTTCATAAGAAATTTATCATATAAATTTTTCTATGAATTATTCCATCATGCCAAGTTTTTTAATTTATGATAAAAACAACCATGTCTCCTTTTTCTTATGGAAAGAAATTTCTTTATATAAATTTCTTTATTATGGTAAATCAATCCATTATTGATTTAATAAAATAAAATAAACCAATCCATGGTTCATTTTAATTTCCATGAAAAATAAATCTCTTTATATAAATTTCTTTATATAAATTTCTTTATATAAATTTCTTTATCCATAATTTTATAACACAAACCACTCTCGGTTTATTTTATAATTTGAACCAAAAATTCGGTTTTCCCCTTTTGTTGTGGCCGGCCAAACAAAGAGGGTGGGGACCCTCTTTGGCCGGCCAAACCCAAGCTAAAACCATACGAATTAAACTCATTTAATTCGTCCAATAAGTCTTCAAAAGACTTAGTCATTTTATGCTTCCGATGTGTCTCTGAAAAATTCAAATTCGACTTATCTCTCTTGATCGGAAAATCCAATTTTCAACTCGTTTTAAATCCCTCGGATTACTCGTAGTGCGTGTGACTAAATAGGCTTTCGATTTATGTTGGCCGTCTATAATCAACCAATTATAGAACGATCATGAGTGGCACCTAGTAGTACATCATGATCCCCAATTAATCGAAAGATCAACGGTTGACCTCAGAAATAATTCTGAAACCCTTCAGCAGCTCTAATGAATCGTGCCTCATTCCCTTCACCATCTTATACCCACTTGGTTCAGGACACGGTCTATGTGTGTCAGTCCCCACTAGGCTGACTACGTCACACCTAGCCCAAGTAATGTCTTTCTCATCCAACAGATTCTAATTACTCTCATGTATCTGAGAGATTCATACTCTGAACATGTGATGCTCTGGCCAGAGGCTTTGAGTAACAATCCGACGATAGGCCTTGGGTATACATCTCCTCGCAAGGAGTGGTGAATCCTTTGTAGGCTGTTCAAACATCTTCGGGCACTTCGGCTTATACCCAATCAACCTGGGTTCACACCTCCTTGGAGATGCTTGCTTAAGATGTCAAAGTATAAGTCTTCATGACCAAGATGACTTGAACACCGCAAGTCAAAGGAACATCGCACTTAAGCTGCAGTAAGAACTTCATTGACATGTCTATATGTAGACTACCATATGATGTTTTACAGCCAGTCACTCCAATGAACTAGTTCCCTTAACTAGCATTCATGTTTATCTCCGGACATCCCAATGTCACCAGTCAGTGAGAATCAGCTGATTAGAGAATAACCCATGCTAATCTCAACAGAATTGATAGTGTCCGTATTTATCAATTCATCGACTAGGGACAATTTCAATACTTCACAATTGCACATGTAGAGATAATCACTAGTTGTGAATTCATCACAAATTCTCTCATGCTGTGAATTGTATTGTGGACATTCAGTAAATGAGTTTAAGATCTCAATCAAATACACAAACATGTATACTCAAATAGTGAATCTTCATTTATTAAAATAAACGATTACAATCATAAGGCGATTGCCTTAGGACACTTCTCTCACAATACTAACATGCCTCGTACTGGGGCCTTGCCCTTCCGGGGATCTCGCTCAGGGGAGAGGGATCACCAGGGTGCCACCTCTCGACTTCTCCCTCGAGAGCGCGACCGGGACAGCTGTCGGGCTTTATCTTCTCGTGATGGCCGCTTGCGAGGTGAAGGACTCCTTCGCGGGGTCCTCTGGCGGGATCCCGCTTTCTTCTAGCACTTCCGGGGCTTGTTATCTGCTTCCCCCACCATCCTTTTCTTCAGAGCATGGCACTCTTCAGTGGAGTGTGTGATGCTGCCATGGAAATCGTAGTACCTCCTTGGTGGCTCTAGTTCTTGAGTGTCCACCGTTTTCACGAGCCTTTTCTTACCAGCCCAATGATCCTTCCCCGACCGAGAGTCCTTTGTGCGGGTACGTGTTGGTGGTTCCCTCCTTTCTGACCAGACCATGCTCCGGGCAGCTATTCCGGCCGGTTCTTTACGGTGGGCATGATGCACTTCCTCGACGTTGACATGCTTGATTGAGCACCCTAGCAAGTCGTCGAAGCTAGTTGGCGGCTTCTTCACTAGTGATCGGAAGAAGTGCCCCTCAGAAAGGCCCTACGTGAAGGCGCTGACTAGGATCTCCGATGTTGCGGTTGGTACATCCTGTGCCACCCGATTGAACCGCTGGATATAATCCTTCAGCGGTTCCTTTGCCTTCTGCTGGAGGGTGAAGAGGTTGATCGTCGTCTTTTAATATCGACGACTGCTGGCGAAGTGGTGTAGGAAGGTGGTTCTGAACTCCAAGAAGGAGTTGATAGAACCCTGGGGCAACTTTTGGAAACATCAATGGGCTGCTCATGATAGAGTGTTTAAGAACACTCAGCACTTTACACCATCGGTGTACTGGTGCAGAAATGTCGTGTTCTCGAATTTACAGACGTGGTCTTCCGGGTCAGTCTTCCCATTGTAGTCGGCAATCCCTGGACCCCGAAACTACTTCAGCATGGGGTTTTCTATGATGGCCAGTGAGAAAGGGGTGGAAGGTGCCTTCTGTAAGTTCTTAGGTCCTTCCCCCCCCCCCCCCCCCCCCCACCTTCTTCTTGCCGTAGGACGCTAGAGGCGGCAGAGTTCATTTTCTCCAAATCCCCTAGGGACTCCTGTCGGTGCACCAGAGGTATTACCGCATGTCCCACCAGGGGAGAGACAGATCGCCGGTCATGATGGCGCGAGGTGGAAATTCTAGGGATCTCCGCATGCACCGAGGTCGCTCGCCGTGATGCGGCTTGCTCAATCTGCTGTTGTTCGAGTGATCCCTTAACGACGTTGGCTACAAGGAAATCTAATTCTTCCTTTGTCAAGATAATGGGATGCCCTTCTGAGTCCGCCGTCACCGTGCTCCTTCTGGTGTTATGATTTGCAATTCCCACAGATGATGCCAAACTTGTTCTGGAAGGAATCGACGCGGACGGCTAGCCACCAAATTCTAGCCCACTAGGATGGTGATGGAAGGGTGGAAACTTTCGCCCTGCGAAATTAACACGAGCGTTAATGGGAACACGCCGGTGATTTTCCGACGGAGCCCACTCCGACGCTCAAGTCGGTGCTCAAGTATATAGACGGAAAAGAAGCAGGAGGAACTTGTAAGTACGATGCGCGAAACCCCTTTGTTGGTGCCGGAAGCACCAAGATCGAACCTGAGTTTTGATAATGGCAAAGGGTTCATAAGTTAAGGTTATATTGTGATCTAACGAAGTTGTTTAAGTGTGCAGGAAAAGTCCTAGGTAAACTAGGCACCGAAGACCTGGCTGAGGGTTGAGCAATAAGTCCTCGTCGCGGACTGGGCACGAAGTCTTGATTCAAGGAATTGGGCAATAAGTCCTAGTTAAGGGCTGGGCACTGAAGACCTGACCGAAAGTTGGGCAATATGTCCTGGCCGAGGGCTAAGCACTGAAGTCCTGATCCAGAAGATCGGGCAAAAGTCCAACCGGAGGAGCTGGTTGGCAAAAAGGTAAATTCTCCTGAGAGGAGTAGGCGAGGACGCGATCCCTGAAGAGGGAACATTAGCCGTCGGTTCGGCCTAGGGTTCCATTTGGGAAGCACAAAGTCAACACCAAGACAGCTCAGGCTGTTTACTGGACTTAACTAATATATTACTTGTGTTTTGGAACTAACCCTGGTTGCAGGAACAAAGGCTAGAGTTCACTGCTTCACAGGCGCCTGAATGGAGTCAGGCGCCTGGTTATACAGGCGCCTGTATAGATACAAGCTCCCTATAAGAGGGTTTTCTAGAGTTTGCAAAGCTGAGCCTCCACGTCAGCAAAGGAGGCGCCCGTGACCTAACAGGCGCACAAGTCATCCCCGACGCCCCAGTTGGAGGGATAAGCGTTGGCCAAGTCTGCGGATGAGGATTCGCGCAGAGAGGCCACGTGTCAGGCGCCCCCTCCAACACAGGTGCCCAAGAAGACACTATATAAAGGGGTTCACCCCCTTGCTTCCAAACAACATTGCTTCCCACGAAAACGTTCAAGCGCTCTGCTCCAAACACTCTGTGCTCAAGTCTCAAGCGCCAAAGACGACCCGCGGCTCCGATCTTCTAATTCTTCTCCGGTCGTCAGTATTTTTAATTTAATAGTTCATATTAAATTCTATATTCATACTTCAATGTTGTAACCATTTTAACGAAATATAGAATTGCCCAACGTAAACAGTCAAGGACCGTGCGCCTTGAAGTAGGAGTCGATCTAGACTCTGAACCAAGTAAAAGAAAAATGTGTTAGCGTTGTTTGAATTTTTCACTGCGTAATTACTCTTATTTTTTCCGAAAAAGATTTTATCGATATTTACCCCCCTCTATCGATTCTGAATGATCCCACAAGTGGTATCAGAGCGGGTGGCTCAAATCTGGTGCAACCACCGATTGAGCAATTTTTCAGATTTTCATTTTTAAATATTTTTTTGTTCGTAATTTTGTTTGTTCATCGAGGTTGGTACAACACCACTCGATTTGTTAATTATTATTTTTGCTACCACATTACTAATCCAAGACTTAGTCTTGGAATAAGTTTCCTTTTGTAATTTTTTTCAGATAAAATCCCATGGGCATGCAAGAAGGCTATAGCACTGCTAGACCACCTCTCTTCTTAGGAGAAGACTTCTCTTATTAGAAGAGTAGGATGGAGGTCCACCTGAAAACTCATGTGGGCATGTGGATTATCATCCAGTCCGAACTGGAGATACCCAAGAACGCACAAGGTGAGGTGCAAGGATACACAGAGTGGGACGGACCACTCAAGAAGAAAATCGAAGCCGACGTAAAGGGCATACAGACACTACAATGTGGCTTGACGAAGGAAGAGTTGAACCGTGTCGGGCCCTTCAGCAGTGCGAAGGAGTTGTGGAACAAACTAATCGAACTGCACAAAGGTACGTCAGATACATGGATCAGTAAAAGAGACCTGCTACTCAACAGACTCTATACCATCAAGATGGATGAAGGCAAAACAGCAGCTCAACTCCACGCAAGAATCTATGAGCTGATGAACAGGCTGCATACAATAGGTCATAAGGTGGAAAGCCGTCACCTAATAAGGTATACTCTGAACTCGTTCCCAAGGAACACACTGTAGGCATCTATGGTGGATGCCTACAAGGTTTCTAGGAACCTTTCTGAAATTAAACTTGATAAGTTATTTTCAGAGTTAGAATTACATGAGCAAACTAATACTACAATGGTCGAGAAAGGTATAGCGTTTGTTGCAGGGAAAACTCCAGGAAGATCTCAAAAGAAGAAACAACAACAAGTACCCGAGTCTGACTCAGATTCGGAGTCTGACGACGATGGAGTAGATCATCCAAAACTGGTTCGATTGGCTCGTGACTACTATAAGGAGCTCAAGAATCAAACGAGCAAAAAGAAGACAACTCGAAAGAAGGAAGATCCAGCTGAACCCTCAATAAGCCAGAAGAACAAAAGCAACGTAACATGTTACTAGTGCAACAAGAAGGGTCATTTCAAATCGGAGTGCCCAACCTGAAGGAGAACAAAAAAGCTCGAAAGAAGAATGCACTGCAAGCCACATGGGACAAATCGTACTCGGAAGAAGAAGAAGAGGCTCTGCACTCAAACCTCCTCGTGTTGACCGCCTTGGAATACATCGACTCTGGAACGGAATCAGAACCGGATGAAGACGTCGGCACCGGAAAGCTCTCGATCTCGGAGGACGGACAGATTACTGTAAGAGGTCATCCTGAATTGGAGCATTACGATCTTATTTCATACTTGTCACGCAAGTTGGCAAAAGCCAATATCCGGGTTGAAACCCTCCGACAGGAAATCAAACTCCTGAAAGAGGAAGTCAACTCGAGTTCCTTGACTGAGTCAGTTCAAGAAGGAAACTCAACACAAGTTCAAAAGCTTGAGGAAGAGAATTCCTCTTAAAAACTCAAGTCAAGGAACTCAGAGTCACATTGTCTTGGTGCCGGAAGCACCAAGATCGAACTTATATTTTGATAATGGCAAAGGGTTTATAACTTAAGGTTATCTTGTGATCTAACGATGTTACTCAAGTGTGCAGGAAAAGTCCTAGGTAAGCTAGGCATCGAATTCCTAACGTAGGGTTGGGCAATAAGTCTCGGTCGCGGACTGGGCACCGAAAACCTGGTGAGTGAAGCTGGGCAATAAGTCCTGGTCGTGGACTGGGCACGAAGATCTGATCCGGTGGATTGGGAAAAAGTCCAACCGGAGGAGCCGGTTGGAAAAAAGATAAACTCTTCTGAGAGGAGTAGGTGAGGACGCATTCCCCATAGGAGGGAACACTAGGCGTCAGTTCGACCTAGGGTTCCATTTTGGAAGCCCAAAGTCAGACCCAAGACAGCTCTGGCTGTTAATTGTGCTTAACAACATATTATTTGTCTATTCTTTGTGTTTTGGAACTAACCATGGTTGCAGGAACAAAGGGTGAATGCTTCCTGCTCCCAGGCGCCTGTTTGAACAAGCGCCTGTATGGAGACAAGCACCCCAGACAAGGGTGTTTCCAAGCCACTTCGAAGCAAGCCTCCAAGTCAGCATCTGAGGCGCCTGTGTTGATACAAGCGCCCCAGTCAGCTCAGGCGCCCCAGTTGAAGGGATAAGCGCTGGCCAAGTCTGCGGATGGAGTCTCGCGCAAGGAAGGCCACGTGTCAGGCGCCCCCTTCAACACAGGCGTCCCAGCTACTGCTATATAAAGGGGTTCACCCCCTTGCTTCACAACACAACTTCTTTCTATGAATTCTTTCAAGCGCTCTGCTCCAAATGCTTTGTGCTCAAGTCTCAAGCGCCAACGATGACCCACAACTCCGATTTTCAATCTTCTCTGGTCGTCGGTATAGAAATTTTTATTGTTGTCCTTTATTTAAATTCTGTATTCAAATTCAAACTTGTAATATTTTCTCAAAATATAGAATTGACCATCATAAACGGTCAAGGACCGTAGGCCTTGGAGTAGGAGCTGATCGGGACTTCGAACCAAGTAAAAAATAACAGTGTTAGCATTGTATTTTTTTCACTGCGCAATTGCTCTCAGTTTTCCGAAAAATTATCGATCGATATTCACCACCCTCTATCGATTCTAACCGATCCCATAAGTGATATCAGAGCGGGTGGCTCAAATCTGGCGCAACCACCAGTTGAGCGATTTTTCAAATTTTTTAAATTTTTAATATTTTTGTTCATAATTTTTTTGTTAATCGAGGTTGGTGCAACACCACTCGATTTTTCTTCTTCTTATTATTTTCTGCCGCACTACTAATCCAAGACTTAGTCATGGGGCAAGTTTTTTGTTATAATTTTTTTTCAGATTAAACATTAATTGGCCATGCAAGAGGGGTATAGCACCGCCAAACCACAACTCTTCTCGGGAGAAGATTTCTCCTATTGGAAGAGTAGGATGGAAGTCCACCTAAAAACTCAGGTAGACATGTGGATCATCATCCAGTCTGGACTGGAGATACCTAAGAACACACAAGGTGAGATACAAGGCTACACTGAGTGGGACGGTCCACTAAAGAAGAATATCGAGGCCGACGCAAAAGCTACACAAACATTACAATGCGGCCTGACGAAAGAAGAGTTGAACCGCATTGGACCCTTCAGCAGCGCGAAGGAACTTTGGAACAAGCTCATCGAACTGCACGAAGGTACGTCTGATATGTGGATCAGTAAAAGAGATATGTTGCTCAACAGACTCTACACAATAAAGATGCACGAAGGTGAATCGGCAGCACAGTTCCACGCAAGGATCCAGGAGCTATTGAACGGGCTACACACTATATGTGACAAGGTCGAAAACCGTGACCTAATAAGGTATACGCTAAACTCGTTCCCAAGGAACACATTGTGGGGGTCTATGGTGGATGCCTATAAAGTTTCCCAGAACCTTTTCGAAATAATGTTAGACAAATTATTTTTTGAGTTATAATTACACGAATAAACTAATACTGCATTGGTTGAGAAGAGAATTGCCTTTGTCGCAGGAAAATCTCAAGGAAGATCTCAGAAGAAGAAGCCTCAACCAGTACCCGAGTTCGACTCAGACTCGGAATCAGACGATGATGAAGCGATCGTCCCAAACTGGTCTGGTTAGCTCGCGACTATTACAAGGAGCTCAAAAACCAAACGAACAAGAAGAAGTCAAATTAGAAAAAGGGAGATCCATCTGAACCCTCCACGAGCTAGAAGAGCAAAGGTAACATCAACTGCTACGAGTGCAACAAGAAAGGACATTTCAGATCAGAGTGCCCCAACGTAAAAGAGAACAAGAAGTTGGAAGAAGAAGGCTCTTCAAGCCACCTGGGACAAATCGTCATCGGAAGAGGAAGAAGAAGCTCCGCACTCAAACCTACTCGCTTTGATCGCCTCGGAAGACATCGACTCCGGAACGGAATCAGAACCGGACAAAGACGTCGGCAACGGAAAGCTCACAATCTCGGAGGATGGACAAATCACGACAAGAGGTTATCCGGAATCCAAACTCTATGATTTAATTTCTTATTTGTCACGTAAATTGGCAAAAGCCAACATTCGGTTTGAAACCCTCCAATATGAAGTAAAACTCCTGAAAGAGGAAGTCAACTCGAGTTCCTTGACCGAACTAGTTCAAGAAGGAAACTCAACTCAAGTTCAAAAACTTAAGGAAGAGAATTCTTCCTTGAAAACTCAAGTCAAGGAACTCATAGTTGCTTTAGAACGATTCACTTCAGGTTCCAAGGGTCTTGACATGATTCTTGGAAAATAGAAGTCCGTTCTCAATCGATCCGGATTAGGCTATCGAACCAAATTGCGACAACGTTCTTATTTTTCAGTATTGAACCAACCTAGAACCCGAGTCCAAACATGGGTCCCAAAGCTATGTTTGAATAAATAAGCTGGACCAAACCAATATTGGATCCCCAAGGACAAGATTCACATCTTGCCTAACCCTTATCGAGGCTTCAGTCCAAGGGGAGCTAATATAAAAACCATCTTCATAATTAGATGATTTTTTTATTGCATGCTTGTTGCTTGATTATTTTTGCAATTTTATTATCTTGTTTAGAATTAAGAATGGTTAGTTTAAGGATAAAAGATTTACTTGAAATTTGAACAACATAGTATTAGGTGGAGGTGAGGTGATAGTACGTTAGGGAAGCCCTTCTAATAAGGTCAAGTAAGGTAAGGCGTACCTTACTTGGTCTGTTTAGTCTGGTGGAACTAGTCGAAGCTACCGATCCAAAACCTAAGCTAGTTAGACCAAAATTTTTCAAGAGGTAATTTGAAAATGAACTTTCGATAAAAGGCTTTGCCATGGAATGGGTTGTTACTCCAATAAGGCTACAGCCAAAGAAGGCCTCTGTGCCTCGCCAAGACCTGGAAGCCGATTATCGAAACTCAAATTCAATTTACTATTTGATACATTTGAATTTAACACAAGTTTTAATTAAATCTTAAATTCAACCATTTTTTTTTGCAAAATCAATAATCTTTCAAAAATTAACTCTACAATATTTTCAAAATTAATTCAACATTTCAAAATTAATTCAACATTTTTTCAAAATTAATAATCTTTCAAAATTTTCATCTAACATTTTTCAAAATTAATTAAACTCATATTTGAAAACCTAGCTCATAAAAACCCATAAGGTCAACATGCTTGATAATAGTAGATGTGGGTGAGACAGACTAGGTAGTGAAATTCAATTCAAACTATTCCTACCTCTACACAAATGGATCCAAATCAAAACATACTTTATGTGTAGGAACATATAGATTTGGATCAGTGGATGTTGGATAGTGGATGCTCCAGATACATGACTGGAGATAAATTGAAGTTCACCAAAATCAAGTTCAAAAACCTAGGCTCAGTAGCATTTGGCAATAATGCTACACTTAAAGTAATTGGGTCAGGTAACATTGAACTTAACTCAGATTTTATCATTAAGAAAGTGTTATTGGTTGAAAATTTCAAGTTCAATTTGCTTAGCATTAGCCAACTCTGTGATACTGGTTATATTGTTACCTTCACCAACTCTGACTGCCTTATTAGGAATTTACAAGATTCAGAAATAACTTTTAAGGGTAGTAGGAAAAATAATGTTTACACAATTAATCTACCCGTAGTACCCAAATGTTTTGTGACTCAATTAGAAGAAACCAATCTTTGGCATAGGAGACTAGGTCACACTCATACCAAATTAATTTAAAAAAAAACTCAACTTGGATTAATTAAAGGTGTACCCAAAATTAAGAACTTTGACAATACAATTTGTAATTCGTGTCAACAAGGCAAACAAACCAAGTCAACCCATAAACCAACCCAGTCAGACTTGACCCAAGCCACACTTGAGCTCCTACATCTTGACCTATTTGATTCACATGGAGCCAAGTCACTAAGCGAGAATCGGTACTACTTAGTAATCATCGACAATTACTCTAGATTTACCTGGGTTAGGTTCCTAAAAACTAAAGATGAAACTTTTAACTCATTTAATGATTTGTGCAAAATAATAGAAAATCAAAATGACACAAAAATTAAAAGACTTAGGAGTGATCATGGGGGAGAGTTTGAAAATAAAAAATTTGAGGAGTTGTGTAAAATTAATGGGTACGCCCATGAGTTTTCATGTCCTAAAACTCCCCATCAAAATGGAATAGTGGAAAAAAAATAACATAACCCTTCAGGAAACCGATAGGACCATGCTCAACGAATATAACCTAACTAATAAATTCTGGGCAGAAGTGGGAAATACAGCCTGTTACATTCAAAATAAGGTCTTAATTAATAGAAGACACAATAAGACACCCTATGAACTTTATTATCATAGATTACCTAATTTACATTATTTAAGAGTTTTTGGGTGCAAAGTCCATATTTTGAACACTAAGGACTACCTAGGTAAGTTTCAATCAAAATCAACCCTAGGGACCTTCATAGGATATTCAACAACTAGTAGAGCCTATAGGGTTTACAATATGCAAACTCACAAAATTAAAGAAACTACCAACTTAATCTCTGATGAAGAAATTGAAACAAAGTCTATTGATAATCAAAACCTATGCAACCCAAATCTGGATCAAGAAGATACTAAACCATTAATTGAACCATTAAATGAACTGTCAATTGAACTAACTACTGAGGTATCAACTGAACCAATAACTGAACCAACCCAAGTAGTTGAACCAAACCTTCCAGCCGGACCTAAGGATGAACTTAGTTCTAGAAGAACAAATAAACCCAGACTCAATCATCCATCTGGCCAAATCATGGGTGATCCAACCTTAGGAGTTAGGACAAGGTCTTCTTATAGAAATTTTAGTCAGATTGCTTTTATTTCAAAATTTGAACCTAAGACTATAGAAGAAGCCCTACCTAACCCAGATTGGATCATAGCAATGCAAGAAGAGCTAGCCCAATTTGAGAGAAACCAAGTCTGGGACTTACTACCTAAACCTGAGGGTAAGTCAGTTATAGACACTAAGTGGGTATTTAGAAATAAACTAAATGACCAAGGGGAAATTGTGAGAAACAAAGCCCGCTTAGTAGCTAAAGGGTTTAGTCAAGTTGAAGGGTTAGATTATGACGAAACCTATGCCCCCGTAGCCAGACTTGAATCAATTAGGATGTTACTAGCTTTTGCAGCCCATAAAGGGTTTAAACTGTACTAAATGGATGTCAAGTCTGCCTTTCTTAATGGGTTTATATAAGAAGAAGTATATGTAAGGCATCCCCCAGGATTTGAGGACTTAAACAAACCTGAATATGTGTTCAAACTTAGAAAAACCCTTTATGGGTTAAAACAAGCACCGAGGGCCTGGTATGAAAGACTATCAACTTACTTAATTTCTAAGAAATTTAACCAAGGACAAATTGACTCAACACTATTTGTTAAAACCTTAGAAAAAGATATATTTATAGCTCAAATATACATAGATGATATAATATTTGGGTCTACAATTTCTAACTTTTTAAAAGAATTTGTCAAAATTATGGAGAGCGAATTTGAAATGAGCTTAGTAGGCGAGCTGAACTTTTTCTTAGGTCTCCAAATTAAACAAACCAGAGATGGTAACTATGTTCATCAATCCAAATATGCAAAGGAACTAAAAAAGAAATTCAAAATGAGAAATTCTAAAAGTTTAAGTACTCCCATGGCTATAAATGTCAAAATCGATAATGACCCTGACGGTAAGCCAGCTGATCTAAAATTATACAGAAGTATTGTTAGATCATGTCGGTTTGTTGGAGGGGGGGTGAATAGCAATTTTTTGTTTTCTCTACAAGAAGGTTAGCACAATACAAACAATATAATGAAAAACAAGAGAACCAATGCTAACACCTTCGTTTACTTGGTATCCACCTCCAAGAGGTGACTAATCCAAGAATCCTTCGGTGGATCACTCCTCGGATACCCTCCGGCTAGCCCTTGTTGCTCCTTGTGGGTGGAGAAACCTCGCCACAACACCACGACAATATCTGAGCTCTTAGACTACTATTTGGCCTTTAACCAAAGCCAAATTCGTCAGAGCTTCCAGCCAAAATGAAGTCCTTTTAAATAGAACCCTAGGCTGATTATCCCGCTACCAGTCGACTGCCCCTAGGGCAGTCGACTGGCCCGCCTTAAAGGTTAGCCAACGACTAGTTTTTGGGATGATCAGTCGACTACCCCAGGGGCAGTCGACTGGTCCAGGGTCAAATACACACTATGAGTTTCAGCTCTCGCTTGCAATCGACTGCTACATTACCAGTCGACTGCCCAGCTTACAACAACCCTCTTTCTCACTCCAACGACCCTCCTCTATGCGTGCCTTCAGGTACACTCCCTTGGCTTGCCCCTTGAAGTCTTCTTCCACCAGCTATTGTCCCTTGGATGCGCACACAAGCCTTCCCTTGGCTTGCCTCCATGCCACCCTTCACGTGTGCCCTTTGAAGTCCACTTCCCGGCTTGCCCTTGAAGTCCTCCTCCCTCGGCTCTCGTCCCTTCATGACTCAGTTGACTCTTCACTAGTAGCCTTGACTGTTGCCTTCGCGCCCTCTTCATCTTCGGCTCCATCCCTCGGATACACATAAGCCTCCAGCTTGTCTCCATGCCATCCTTCATACATGCCTCGAAGTCCGCATCCCTTAGTTCATCATCCCTGCTATCCATGGTCCCTCGAGTGTACACAAGCCTCCAGCTTGTCTCCATGCCACACTTCACCGTACCAAAGCCGTCCAGCTAAGTCCATATGTGTAACCTACACATCCTACACACTCAAATACACATATTAGAACACCAGGAAAAACCTAACTTAAACCCTTTGCCCAAACATCAAAATACATGGTCACTCCGGATCATAGATTGCCTCAACAAGTATGACTGGTAGCTTATTGTACTTAACTGCTAGTAGACCTGACATTTTGTTTGCTGTAGGAATGAGTGCTAGATACCAAACCTGTGCTAAGGAATCCCACTTAGGGGCACTAAAAAGAATTCTAAGGTACATTAAGGGTACCATAAATGTAGGTATTTGGTATCCTAGGACTTCCACTTTTGAATTATCAGGATACTCTGACTCTGATTATGCCGGGTGTAAACTAGACAGAAAGACTACAAGTGGAAGTTGCCAATTATTAGGACATAGTCTAGTTAGTTGGTGCAGTAGAAAGCAACACTGCGTAGCTTTATCCACAACTGAAGCAAAATATGTTGCCCTACGAGAGTGTGTAGCACAACTTTTATGGATGATGCATACTCTTAAGGATTTCCAGCTGAACTATGCCCAAACCAAAGTGTTTATTGACAACATTAGTTCAATAAATCTCACAAAAAATCCAATTCATCACTCCCGAACTAAACATATAGAAGTAAAATATTACTTTGTTAGGGATCACGTAGCCAGGGGCAAAATTATACTTATGCATGTGGAATCAAAATCCAATTTGGACGACATCTTTATGAAACCCTTAATTGAATCTGAGTTTGGCTTACTAAGAAGGCAGTTAGGGTTGTGCTAAGTAGAATGAGACGGTTCTAATATTTTTCTCAAAAATCTTTTATACTGTCATAATTTTTTTTCAAAAATTAGTATTTAATATCCTTTGAAAAATCATTCCTTTTATTTTTGTCTTGAAATTTAAAATGATTTTCCGACTTAGATTTTTTAAAAAATTATCCCCTTCAAAATTAGGGTTTTTACGTAAATGGACTTAGCTTAGGCTTTAACCCTAGAATTGCATGCACCTATAGATCTAGAAGCCAACATCTCACAAGCACCTTAGGACACTTTGATTGATAACCTAGACTGGGTTGAGATGCTTAGGTCTATGCCTTGACTCAAGATGCTTTAAGTTAGTGCATCTACAGTAGTTGGGGCGATAAATACAATTGAACAACAATTAAGTTAAGTGTTCAAGCTTAGAAAATCTAACTTGATCAGATCACATAACTTGACTAACCCTAGTGATAGCCACTGTTACATAACAGTTAGTAAGTAGATAACTGGGTTAGACAGGACCCGAACAAGTCTAAGATAATTGGTTTGGTCCTTTTTTTTGCTTGAATTCACTAGAGTTGGTTCAATACGTACTTAAAATTTTTCTTACTAACTCTGATTCAAAATTGATCTGCAATTTGATTTCTATAATTTTTTTGATATATGGCAAAGGGGGAGAGAGGAAATAAGAGAGTAAATTTTTTTTTTTTCAAATTTTCAAAATTTTTTATCTTTTCTCAAAAAGTAAAGCTGAACTTTCAAGTGCAGATTTCAAAAATATATTTTACAAAAGGCACAAATTTTTTTGAGAAAAATTTATTAAGTGCATTTGCTTTAAGCAAAATTTTTCTAAGTGCATTTTTCTTAGCAAAAATGTCCTAAGCGCATGTGTCTAAGCAAATTTTTCTAAGTGCATGTTTCTAAGCAAAAATCTTTTTTTTGAAATGTACAAATTTGTTTTAGCAATACTTTTTAAGTGCACAAAATCTTTTAAGTAAAATATTTTTTTTGAAGTGCACAAAATTTTTTCTCTAAGTGAAAATGTTTTCAAGTAAATTTTTTTTTTGCGAAAATTGGTTATGTGAAAAATTTTCAAGTAAATTTTTTGTTTTTTGCAAAAATTGGTTAAGTGCACAAATTTTCTAAGTAAAAGTATTTTTCTAAGTGCACAAAATTTTTTTTAAGTGCACAAAATTTTTTTTGAAGAGCACAAATTTTTTAAGTGCACAACAAAATTTTCTAAAGTGTAATTTTCTAAAGAAAATTTTTAAGCAAATATTTTTAAGTGCATTTTTTAAGCAAAAATTTCTTAAGAAATTTTCTAAGCAAAAGTTTTCGAGATGCAGAAATTTTTTTTTGACATTATTTTTCTAAAGTGCAAAGTCTTTTTACGTAAGACTTTGCTAGTGAAATTTTTCTAATTTTTTCTAATTGAAAATTTTGCACAAAATTTTTTTTTCTCTAAGTGAGAATTTTGCACATTAATTTTTAAGAGAAAAATCATTGCTTTGTTTTCGCAAAACACTTAGTCAAAATTTATACACTTAGATTTTGTGAAAATTGCATACCATTAAAAGCTTCAGGGGGAGAATGTCTATTTCAGGGGGAGCTTAGTAAATACTTTTCAAAAAGTAATTTCTTTTTGTTGTTATATGTGCTTTAAATGATTAAAACTTAACTTTTTTGAACCTGGTTGCCATAAATCAAAAAGGGAGAGATTGTTGGTGCCGGAAGCACCAAGATCGAACTTGTGTTTTGATAATGGCAAAGGATTCATAAGTTAAGGTTATCTTGTGATCTAACGATGTTACTCAAGTGTGCAGGAAAAGCCCTAGGTAAGCTAGGCACCGAATTCCTAACGTAGGGTTGGGCAATAAGTCCTGGTCGCGGACTGGGCACCGAAGACCTAGTGAGTGAAGCTGGGCAATAAGTCCTGGTCATGGACTGGGCACCGAAGACCTGGTGAGTGAAGTTGGGTAATAAGTCCTGGTCGTGGACTGGGAACCGAAGACCTGGTGAGTGAAGCTGGGCAATCAGTCCTGGTCGCAAACTGGGCACGAAGACCTGATCCGGTGGATTGGGCAAAAGTCCAACCGAAGGAGCCGATTGGCAAAAAGGTAAACTCTCATGAGAGGAGTAGGTGAGGATGCGTTCCCCATAGGAGGGAACACTAGGCGTCGGTTCAACCTAGGGTTCCATTTTGGAAGCCCAAAGTCAGAACCAAGACAACTCCGGCTATTAATTGTGCTTAACAACATATTATTTGTCTGTTCTTTGTGTTTTGGAACTAACACTGGTTGCAGGAACAAAGGGTGAAAGCTTCCTGCTCCCAGGCGCCTGAATGAGGTCAAGTGCTTGTTTGAACAGGCGCCTGTATGGAAACAGGTGCCCCAGACAAGGCTGTTTCCAAGCCACTTCGAAGCAAGCCTCCAAGTCAGCATCTGAGGCGCCTGTGTTGATACAGGCACCCCAGTCAGCTAAGGCGTCCCAGTTGAAGGGATAAATGCTGGCCAAGTCTGCGAATGGAGTTTCGCGTAGGAAAGGCCACGTGCTTCAACATAGGCGCCCCAGCTACTACTATATAAAGGGGTTCACCCCCTTGCTTCACATCACAACTTCTTTCTACAAATTCTTTCAAGCGCTCTGCTCCAAAAGCTCTGTACTCAAGTCTCAAGTGCCAACGACGACCCGCGGCTCCAATTTTCAATTTTCTCCGATCGGCGGTATAGAAATTTTTATTGTTGTACTTTCTTTAAATTCTGTATTCAAATTCAAACTTGTAATATTTTCTCGGAATATAGAATTGCCCATCGTAAATAGTCAAGGATCGTGGGCCTTGGAGTGTGAGCCAACCGCAACTCCGAACCATGTAAAAAATAACGGTGTTAGCATTGTATTTTTTCACTACGCAAATGCTCTCAGTTTTCCGAAAAATTATCGATCGATATTCACCCCTCCCCCCCTCTATCGATTCTAACTGATCCCACTCATTGGAACGATTCACTTCGGGTTCCAAGAATCTTCACATGATTCTTGAAAAATAGAAGTCAGTTCTAAGTCGATCCGGACTAGGCTATCGAACAAACTCGCGACAACGTTCTTACTATTCCGTATTGAACCAACCTAGAACTCGTGTCCAAGCATGGGCCCCAAAGCTAAGTTTGAATAAACAAGCTGGACCAAACCAATATTGGATCTCCAAGGACAAGATTCACATCTTACCTAACCCTTATCGAGGTTTCAATCCGAGGGAGCTAATATAAAAATCATTTTTATACTTAGATGATTTTTTTCTGAATTATTGCTTATTGCTTGTTTATTTCATTCACACAATTTTTTTAGACTTAGGAATGGTTAGTTTAAGGACAAGAGTTACTTGAAACTTGAACAACATATTATTAAGAGGAGGTGAGATGATAGTACGTTAGGGAAGCCTTTCTAAAAAGTTAAGTAGGGTAAGGCGTACCCTATTTGGTCTATTTAGTCCGGTGGATCTAGCCAAAGCTACCTCTCCAAATCCTAAACTAGTTATACCAGAATTTCTCAAGAAGGAATTTGAAAATAAACTTTTGGTAAAAGGCTTTGTCTAGGAAAGGGTTGTTGATCCAATAAGGCTACGGCCAAAGAAAGCCTCTGTGCCTCGCCAAGACTTGGAAACCGATTATCGAAACTCACTTTTAAATTACTATTTGATAAATTTGAATCTAACATAAGTTTTAATTAAATCTTAGATTTAACATTTAAATACAAGATAAAAATTAATACATCTCACAAAACAGATAAGAAAACCTGTTTTGTCACTTAGAATTGGGTGAGATGTCTAGGATCTAATAATGTAGTTCAACCCTACCAACCAACATTTTTTAAAATTAACTCTTCAACATTTTTCAAAATTAATTCTACATTTTTCAAAATAAACTTTATAATATTTTTGAAAATTAATTTCCTACATTTTCAAAACTAAGTCTACACTTTCAATTCTAATTTTCTAGATTTTTAAAATTAATTTTATACTTTCAAATTTAATTCTAATTCTACATTTTCAAGATTAATTCTACACTTAACATGATCATCTAATATTTTTCAAATTCAATTTTAAAATTAATTCAACTTATACTGAAAACCTGTCTCACAAAAACCCATAAGGTCAATATGCTTGATAACATTAGATGTGGGTGAGACAGATTAGGTAGTGAAATTCAATTCAATCAATCCTTACCTCTACCCAAATGGATCCAAATCAAACATACTTTATGTGTAGGAACATAAAGATTTAGACCAGTGGATGTTGGATAGTCGATGCTCCAGACACATGACTGGGGATAAATTGAAGTTCAGTGGCATTTGGCAACAATGCCACACTTAAAGTAATTGGGTCAGGTAACATTGAATTTAACTCAGACTTTATTATTAAAAAAGTATTGTTGGTTGAAAACTTTAAGTTTAATTTACTTAGCATTAGCCAACTGTGTGATACTGGTTATATTGTTACCTTCACCAATTCTGACTGCCTGATTAGGAATTTACAAGACTAATAAGTAACACTAAAGGGTAGTAGGAAAAATAATGTTTACACAATCAATCTACCCGTAATACCTAAATGTTTTCTAACTCAATTAGAAGAAACCAATCTTTGGCATAGAAGACTAGGTCTCCTTCTTGGCTCTTCTGGACTCGTTTGACCCCTCGTTCAGTTCAACTAGCTTGTCCCATAGTTCTTTGGCGCTCTTGAACGGCCCCACCTTGTTCAGTTGCTCTTTTGAGAGCCCGCATTGCAGTGTGATGGTGGCCTTGACATTTGATTGCGCCCTCTTCATCACCTCCTTAGACCATGTCCTCATAGGTGTTGGGTCTCCTCTTTCATCGACGGGCGCCTCGAAGCCATCTGCAACACTTATCCAAGTTTCTATGTCATTCATAAGATAGTACTGCATTCTACCTTTCCAGTACGCGAAGTCGTTGCCGTCGAAAAATGGTGGTTGTGCAGTGGAGTATCCCTCTTGAAACGCCATTACAGTTGCTCCGGTTGATTGTTAGATCTTCTGAAACGCACCGGCTCTGATACCAACTGAAGGATCGATGTGGACGTGCAGAGGGGGGGGGGTGAATGCATTTTCTTTGATCATTTGATCTCTACACAGATGTTAGCGCAGCGGAAATAATATGCCACTACTAGAAAAAATGCATTCAACAACAGTGAATCACTGTTGTCGTATGCTAAATACCACTGTTGTTAAAGGCCATGTTGTTAAAGGGGGGGTCTACGACAACAGTGAATCACTGTTGTCGTTTGGTCTACGACAACAGTTTGACAACAGTTTTCCATTGTTGTCGTATATCACATTCGATAACATTTTGACAATAGTTTTTCACTGTTGTCTTTTATTATATTCGACAACAGTTTTATAACCGTTGTCGTATATCAATAACAACAGTTTATCACTGTTGTCGTTTAGGGTTTTCACTGTTGTCGTTTAGATGAGTTTTAACAACGGTGTTTAACTGTTGTGCGTTTGTACTGTTCCACAACAGTTTCATACCAATTTGACAACAAAGATATTTCCATTATATTTTCAATTAAAAGGCAATAATTTAACCTCGAAACAAAAACTATATATATCAAACATCATCAACATATTTACAATAAAGATCCACCACAACCTTTCTACAGACGAAACCACAAAAGTATCTTCTGTCCAAAAACCTTTCTACAGACGAAACCACTAAAGTATCTTCTGACCCAAATTACAAGAGTTCAAATTATATATAATTCTGACCCAACTAAACTTACAATGAAGTTCAAATCACAAAAATTATAGCTTGGAAGGTCAGATTAATGGTCTTCAAACATGATCACGAACAAGTCCCTGCAGCTGGAAAAAAGAGAACAAACACTCTAATTAGTTATTCTATTAAATGCATATGTCCAATAAAAAATGATCCATGAAGATATGTATCAACAAACAACAAAAATAACAAACTAACAAACAAACAAACAAAAAAGATATGCATGTATCAGCACTTGCAATTATAAGGAAACTACTAGCTTGGCTTATCTAGACATTTACAGCCTTGCAACCACTTTTCAAGGAAAATACTTAGACGACCATATTAAATATCTGACACATGTTCTTGATTGATTGTTTGTGATTCAGAATCATATTCTGAATCACAAACTGTGTTTGTTTAGGCAAATAAAAAAATATATTGAAGAATTGCATCCAATCAGGGATGTTAGGCAGAACTGCTGAAGCTCCAAAATATATTGAAAAAAAAATGTATTGAAGGAATTTCTATTGGATGAATGTGTTTATATTTATGTTAATTTCATACGATCATACAATTAGTCATGCCAAATTCAGTCTGTCCACTACTATTTCGAGTAATATAATATTTGAGTTGAATCGTATCTAGTAGTAAATGCAGCTTGTTGAAAAGTTTAATTCCTAGTGATGAGTTCAGTGACCTGTAGTGGTGATTAGTTTATCCTCCTTAAATGAGAACACTTGAAAGGCTAGGCTGCAAATTCAAGTAGAGATGCAAGAAAGCAACTAAATATCAAGTTTCTGCAGGTTTTAGACCACAGCATTAAAAGGAATTTGGCCAAACTAGTACGACTCTATTGTTCAACGAATCTACTTGAACATCTAAGTAACTTTCATGTCCACTAAACTAATTGTCACTACAAGAAAAAATAGCTTTCCTGACACTTTCTTAATGGCATTTATTAAAATATGTCATTGATTTATATATATCATGACATTGATTATAAATAAATAAAATAAATAAAATAAGTATCTGATTAAGTATATTATTATGACATTTATAATAAATGTCACTAAAAAATTACATTTTGATTAATTTTTTTCTCACATCTCCCTCCAAAAAATTTCGCTCACTGCCGCCCTCCGAACCATAAAAAAAAACAAGTGCGGGATATATCCCTATTCCTCACTACTCTCCCCTACTCCGCCACTCTCCCCCACCGCCGCACCCTCACGCGACTCTCCCCTAATCTGCGACCACCAGTGCCGGCGAACCCAAAAATCTCACGCTCGCGCCCTGTCCTCACAACTCTCCCCCATCGATCGACCACCAACGTCGTTGCCCTCGCCATTATTGTCCTTGGTCGCGCGACTCTCCCCCCACCCTCAACATAGTGACCCATCAGCGTCGTCTACCTCGGCGTTTGCCCCGTCGGCCACCAGCACCAGCCACCAACGTCGTGTGCTCCGCCGGCTACCAGTGTCGTCTGCTCCGTCGTCTGCCCCGTCGAGATCCGAACCCTAGGTTGCATGTTTCTTTCCTCTTCCACCGTTTCACGATCTGAACTCTAGGTTGCAGGTTTCTATGTGTTCTATTTCGTTTGAAGATTTATAAGTGATTTTTGGGTGATTTCTGTGATCCGAACCCTAGGTTGCAAGTTTCTGTGATTTCTGTTCTTTTGATGATTGAGTGATTTTTATGCACAACCATCTTGCTTCAATAGATCTAAACCTGCATTCGATGACTTCATACTCCCAACAAAAAAGTACGCTGATATTATCATTCCTCGTGGTGGAGATAATCATGTTGCAATTGACTTAATCGTGGAGCATATCCGTACAAAACTTGGTCAACATAATCTCTGTAAAATATATCCAAACCTATATGTCATCCAGTCAACATTCCAGGTAATTCAGATAAATTTTCGTTATGTCATCCATCAATTTTCTCTTGAATTGGTTAGCTTCAATCTTTCCAAGTTCTAAGTAGTTATACACATGAAAAGAAATTCTACAAATACTTTGCAGATCCGTGGTATGCATACGCTCATTCATGTTGCCAAAACAACCACACATGACTTCATATTTTATTCTGATCAGTTGATTCGCTTGGTAGGGATAAAGAATATCTCGGTTATCTTTTCATTTTTGCTTCATCTATTTTGAATTAGTTTATTCTTCCGCTGCATTAGGTTGTTGAATATGGTTTAGGCCATCTTCCATTTAAAGAAAAGCAAGTGATCACACCAACAGGTAACTGTTTTCTTCAGGTGTTAGGAGACTAGCATGAAAATTTAGTTTAGGATCTAAATGACCTTGAGGCATTACTTGGAATGCTATATGATTGTTGATTTATTTTATTTGATTTTTTTAAAGAGTTATTGTGAGATGCATCTAATATCAAAATGGTCCGACTGAATTTCTAATCATTGCCATTCTCTTGTTCTCTGCAATTACGTTTTGTATCCTCAAGTGAACTAGATCTTGATAACTTTATTAATGGATCAATAGATTTTCTTATGAAGCCCCAATGATAACTGTGATTAGACTGAACTACTTTGGCATTTCTTTAAGAAATATATGAACAAATCCTTGTGTATGAAAAAAATGTAACATAATGATTTTATACCCTCCTAGGCGCATCAATACAAAGTAGCGATATTGGACAAAATTGTGATTTCATTTTGTAGGTCTGTGGGAACATAGAAGGTGTCACCTGCCACTTTACTCGGCAATACTTCTGACCATATATGGTGCTAATGGATCACTTTAGGTCAAATTTGCTGCCCAATATTGCATAAGCATATGTTTGTGAAGGCACTTTGTCTCACTTATGGCTGACGGCCATGAGATTTTGATATATACTTAGACTATTTGCCAAAGCATAATGCATCATTCAATCTCTTTTGTTCAACTGGTGTTGATTGACAAGGCATTAACTGTAAAATCTATAGCTTTTTGAATGTTTGGATATGCTTTTTTTTATTTCCATTCTTTTCTGGAGGAAATCCTTTCATTTCATTTCTGGTTTTTTCTTCTCATGGAAACATTGATGACTAATAGATGCCTTAATCCTTGCACTGGTTAATCAGTGATATATTGAATCAATGGCTTTACAAATAGTTTTTTTTTCAAAATTTTATTTTATTTTTTATTGTTATCTTCTGTGCCTGTGTGGAACAATGGGCTCACAATGCTCTTTCTGTAGGATCTGTTTATACAGGGGTTGAATTCTGTAAAAGATTATGTGGTATTTCCATTGTGAGAAGGTATAATATCTCTTCTGCTTGTAACAAATTGCTTTAAATATTTTGTTCACAATATTGCTTGTTTCTTCTATGTTTTAATTATCTAATCATTGTTGTTGATAGTCTTTGAGATAGGAGTGGGAATAATGGTTTTTAGCCATTTAGACCTTATCAAGTGGAGGTATAGTACACATCACATCAAGAATTTATTTACAATAGTCTCAGTATAAGTGTAAAACTAGTACATTTTCTTGAAGTTACAGGGTGCAAATATCAATTATTTTCAACTTATTATGTAACTTTATACACCAAGTAGAGGCTTACTATGGTTACGAGCGCATTGGTATTCAGTAGAACAATCAATAATTACAATCTTCTTGAAATGATAATTAAATCTCTATCTGCTGATGCACTGATGAAAGACAAGGTTGCTACAAGTGCGATTGTTGCTTCTTAGTGTTTTTAGTGCATAGATTGAAAATAATGTTCAATATTTTTATGAATTTGTCTATCTAGCAAACATAATCATGACCTTTTGTAGTTCTAAAAATTTGTTTTTGGTGTTTTTGATGTCTTATGTTGTTTTTTCATGTGATCTCGGGCACATGTCCATCCACATGCTAGGTTCATTTTACTAGAATCAAAATCAGAATTCACACTGCTTTTCAATATTTTCTTTTATTGCTTTTGACAATAACACACACATAGTCCTCAACGGTTGCTTTCCTCTTCAAAGTTTACATAATTTGTTGCTACAGACAATAACATGCTAATGGTTCTAAATGGCTGTCTTTTTATGTCTAAATTTTAGTTAGCGTGATGTTTTAGACAACATGTGTTGGGGTTTTGGCAATTTTAGTTCTGTTTCTTTGTTGTTTTAGTTATGTGTCAATGTCCAGGATTTAAATACTGTTCCTTTTAGTATGGCACGACCAAAACACATTGTACTGCATGTAGAGCGAAACCAAAGTAGAATAGACTTGGGTGAGTCTTACCTCAGATCCTCAACCACGCTGCTGCTCATTGTTGCTAGTCAACCTGTGAACCTGTGAGGCATGAACCGAGGAAACCTTAATTTTCTTGTCCCCTATCATTCCTGAATGTGGTTTTCTATTCTGATCGATGAAATACAGCGACATGTGAGTGGTGTCATCGGCACCATGTCTCAATATGCCAGTATGACATTGCAATTGGCTTGTCCTGTCCAGGTATCCAGACTTTAACTGAGAATGATAATTTTAAACCTTGGTCAAAATGATTACCTTCAAACCTAACTAATCCCCACTAGTGTTTGAATTTCTTGTTTCTTTGTTGCTACATAGATGGTAAAAATGCTGATTGATAATCATTTTCAGTGGTGAAAGCATGGAGAATGCACTGCGGGCTTGTTGCAAAGGGATGAAGATCGGAAAAATCCTTATCCCCAGGGAATCTGCTGTAAGTTTGTGTGCCCCAATTTCAGGTTCTCTGATTTAATTGGAACAGATTATAGTGAAGGAGCAATTGTTCTTGCACAAAAGATTGCCACTTGAAATGGTTATCCTGATATAAATTTTATGCGAACATTCCTTTGCAGTATGATATGTGCTAGTCAACTTGATAGTGTGGTACTTTGTTCTTTAAGTTTACTTGATTAGTTTATGTTGAAAACATACTTTTTTTTTGCACTTAATCAACAATTTCCAGTTAAACTTGGACTTTCATTTTTGGGGTTCTCTTATTTAGTTTATAATTTATATATTAATCAAGGATCATATAGGAGCTCATTATCCATAAGCTTTTACTCAATCTATGTTCATAAAATGGAACTTGGGTATGTGTGAACTGTTCAATTTTCTTTTGATTTGGGAAATGTTTGTCTTCAAGATGAATTTCGTTTCTCGGATGCTCGGATGAAACTAGGTCAGTTCTCTAGTCGACCTTCAAAACAAACTGGACTTGGCCCAAAAAATTCTTAGTTATCTGATAAGGTTGGTTCTTTATCGTTTTACAGGAAAGCACTCAACTTGATCATTAATTTGTCATTTTACAGGAAAGCTCATTAAATTGAATAGAATTTGTCGAGTATAATAAGATTATGAGTTCGTTTCTACTATACAAAAGAGTTAACTTAGCTTGTGAAAAAAATCTAGATCTAGATTATATATATATTTTTTCTTTATTATATACTTCTTTAATTTTATTTCATTTACACAAACTAATTAATATATGATTTTTTTTGTAGGTGACAAGAATATTGTATTTTATTTAAGATGTGATGGTTGAAGATTGAAGATGCAGTAAAGTTTGGAAGTTTGGTTATGTTTTGCTTTAAGAGAATTAATTTTTTTGCTAGTTCTTAAACTAAATACATTGGGTACATTTGTGATTGTGATTAGTGTATAGATATTTTTTGAAGTGACAAATTTGATAGTCTTGTATTGAAAAAAAAATTGGCAATTATTGATTAGCACTTTAATTTCAATTTAAAATTTTTTATTTGTGTTTATGTTAATTAGTTATATGCATAAATATTTATATCATGAAAATATTGAAAATGAGTGAGATATTATTAATATATGATATTTTTTTATGTCATAATAGAACATCAAATCATGTAAATAAAAATATCATTGTAAAACTCATATGAAGATATTTCAAAATGTCATAATAAATAACTATCAATAATAATTTTAAATGTCCTTATAGACTAATATAGCAAACATTTATATGTGTCACTATAAATTACATAACGAGGCATTTTAAATTAACTTTATAAACTATCATTAGTGACATTTTTTATTATGATTATAAATTAAATTCAAGACACTTATAATTGTCTTGATAAATAATTTTAAAGGACATATAAATTTGTCATCATTACTATAATAAAATAACATGTATAAATGTCACTACAAATTTTATAGTGACACTATTTTTTGTCACTATAACAATTATTCATGCTATTAGTATTGTCACTATTTTTATTTTATAGTGACATTAAGAATTGTCATAAGTGATAAGACTTTAGACGACATCACTATAGAGGACATTTTAATTTAATGTCACTATATCAAAAATGTCAATATAAGTAATATATGATGACACTTTTCAATGTCATTAAAAGTATTTTTTCTTGTAGTGTGTTCTCCAACGTATAAAAAATAATCTCAGGTTACAACATCTCTAAAAAAAAATATTGTTGATGTATATTGTTTGATTCAGGGGAATATCACCCGAAAGCTTAGTAACTAACATTTACCAGGAAAAGTTTAAACCTTAGTAACTAACATTTACATACCTATTATCAAATATAATCCTGTATACAATCAGTTATCGCGGAGCGCACTTCATCAATTTCAGCTTGGGAGTACTCTGCTTTTGCAAACTATGAACAAAAACACATTATATGATTGTACAGAATAAAACATAACAACTTGAAAAAATTTATAACTAGATAACATTAAATATTTGAGATAATAAAGAAATTATTACTATCGTTCGGAATGCATCCCCCTCGATTGATGTAACTTCTTCAGTAATTTGCTTCATAAATCTCATCACATAATATCCACATTGTTTGGCATCCGGTTGCCTAGGAATCTAAGGCAAAGATAATTCATATTTTTAATGCTTAAAATACCAATATTATACACAATAAAATTTTTTGATTTAAATAGTAGTACAAATACCTTAATCACTTCCCACTGTACTTGTTTTCTTCCTTTTCTTCCTTGGAACGAATTAAACAATTTTATTGCCCTTCAATTATACATTAGGTACAGTAGTTGATAAACTATTGTTTTAAGACTAATTTAGATGCATACTAACAAAAAACATATATAAACTCACATTTCCACAACATATTTCCAATCGTTATCACAAATGCGAGGACCTTGGGAATCCAATAAGTAAACAATCTCCTTATGAGGATTAATGAGAGTGAGAGTCCAATGGAAACTACACAGAAGTACACAAAATTAGTGCATTCTCAATTCAAATAAAAATGGCAATTGAAATATCCATTGCCAAAGGATAGATTATGAGTTGTAATATTGCTTTATCTTTGGGTTGTAATATTGCTTTATGGATAATTAAGAATGATTTTTAGCTTCATCATGTTCATCTGAATACCTAACTATGTCTCCAAATGTTCTTTTAGCAGTACATCGTTACTGGGATTTTGTGTTTTATGACTAAGTAGGAGTATCAAGAGGTAGTAATCCGACGATATGATACTTTTAACATAAAGAGATGACTCGACATTCTATTTGTTGCTGCAGATAGTAATCAAGAGGTTGAATTTGCCATTTCTGTTTAGTAAGCTGCACCAGTGCAATGGCAATTGTACCATGCAGAGGAGCCTCGGTATCTCAATTAGGAGTACATCCTAAAGTTATATCTAAAGATGCATCTCTGGGATCTAAACCGCTTTGTTTTGCGAAAATGTTGTTGATGCCACAAACTGCGTAAGCATTGATAATTCTTGCTGCACCATGCTTGAACAAGTATCATGGTGGTTGTTTTAACGTATATGTTGGTGTTTCTTTTTCTTATTCTTCTATAATGCTTGTATTTTTATGAAAGTTAGAGGTTCAAATTATGCTCGAAGCATTGGCAAATCCACACGTATGGTCATTTACTGATTATCAAGTTGATTTAATTTGACAATTAGGGAAATGTTGTTTGAGGTTAGGTTGGTATATTTCTTTATATAAAGTAATTAAGCTAATATAGAAAAAGAAGGAAACTAGTATGATCTGAGTACCATACTTGCATTTACGATCTTAATGAATAATATTATTTAGATATATAAGATCCATCTACCATTGAATTCAGAACTTTTACTAGGTAATGCCTATGATCATGAGTGCACTAATAACTTTTCAATTCCAATAGAAAACTATTGTATAATTTTTCAATTCCAATAGAAAACCATTGTTATTTATGAAACCATTTCATGTCTGATTTAGTAACTGATATTCAGTGAACATGTAACTGACTATACCTTATAATCTGAGATGAAGAAAGCTTGATGTTATGAAAAAATAAGAAAATTTCTTTTCTCACATAATCTTTGAGGTATGATAATATGATATGCATTTCAATATCCTTTCTAATTGGCTTAATTTTGTATATTTTGCAGTACTAGGAACCGCCTGGCTTCATCATGGCCAAGTTTCCTTGCTCAAGCTTCATTCTCTCCTTTATTATTCAATAACAGACCATGTTTAAAGAGTAGGCGTAGCAGGGGATCGCGATTCATTGTCAGAGCTGATATTGTAAGTGGGATTTTGTTTCACGTGGTTTTTAACCATTACATGATGGAGATTGAATTTTGCATTTAGTTTAAATTAAGTTTGAGTCCAATGCTAATTTGTTTTCTTCGCTGATATTTTGTCCTATATTGTATGATCCCTTGTAGGATTACTATTCTGTCCTTGGTGTATCAAGAAATGCAAGTAAATCAGAAATAAAAAGCTGTAAGTATACTTTATAGTGGCTTATTCTGGTTGCTTCTAATGCAATTTTTGTACTTCATTCATAGGATTCATATGCATGTTTGTGTTTACATTACGGATCCCTAGTTTGAGTACCTTGTTACTTTTTATTGCATTTTGAATTGCATGTTGCCATGATGAACTTATGGTCCATGTCTGCAATGGCATTAAGCAACTAAAACCACCTTCTAGAAGTAGAAGCCTGTCATGTAATTCTTAAAGTAAGATAACGAATAGTTGAATAGAAGTTAATGAATATTTCCTCAAGTGTGACAAATATCTCTCTGGGTTTAGGTGAATTCTATTAAAGTAATTTTCCTGGAAAATCTATAATATGTTTACAAATCTGGGATTTGAAAAATACTTATAACAAATTCGAGTTTATCTTAACACTATTAATTCATAGAGTTGTTCTTAATTATACAATTCAGTTATTTCAAAATCATGATATTATGGAAGCAATTAATCAATAATGCCCCTTAACTAAACAATCCTAATACGTGGATTCATAATGGTTGAACCTCTCATGGATGTATAGTGGTTCAACTTCCAATGGCCTAGGTCTGTTGCTTAGATCTCTCATCTAATGCATTTGTTAATCTTTATTAACTAGTTTTGATATGCTATTACATTGTATAGTCCTATTAGAGAATAAGAAATCCTTCTGTATATAATGAAAACGAATACACAATGTGCAATCTTCCTAAGAGCAGTTACAACTACATCTAATTTTAAAAAACAAAGTAATTGGAAAGAAAAAACAAGAGATAAGTTGTAGATCCTCATAATCTATCTTTTGAATAAGTAAACAATCTCCTTAGTGCATTCTCAATTCAAATAAAAATGGCAATGGAAAGAAAAAACAAGAGATAAGCTGTAATTCACGTGATAATCTATCCTTTGACATCCATTCTTTGTCCATTCTTGTTACAAGTACTAATCAACTAGAAATGAGCCAACACTTACCTTAAAAATAAATACACATTATACAATAAAATCTTAACCCACCTAACAAGAAACATCACATATTCATAGCATGCAATATCTACTGTCAATATTTGAGCAAAAATAAGTAAATAAGGGAGAAAAAGGAAAAACCTTAAGCAATATTCATAGCATGCAATATTCACATATTCATAGCATGCAATATTCATAGTATGCAATATCTAATGTCAATATTTGTAACTACCTCAAATCATTCATTTCTATGCGTAAATTCACATAATATCAGTTCCGAGATGTAGTTTAAGCAAATTTAATTTAAAATAATATGCATTGTCAGATCTATTCTGAGGGAAATTATTTGAGGTTGACATATGGATTGCATCTTACTATTGAAGTACTTCCAAAGCCTATATTAGTATAGTAACATTTAGATCCTTAAACATTTTCATTACATTAAATATAATTTCTTACAGAGTAATAAATAAAGTTACAAAATATATCTACAAACAAATTGTTAGTTTGTGTCTGAATAGCAAAGTCTTACACAACAAACCAAAGAGCATAAGATGCTATAAATCTACTTGTAAACTACTAATAGGGTTGGCAGAAAATTATGCTCTACTGGACAATGTTCTTAGTTTCAAACTCATCAACAGTTAGTGAATGAATGAAGTTATCAAGGAATTAGTTAGGTCCTACATAAAAGAAATGATCAAAGCTCAACTAAACCTAGCTAATGCAATTTGGGAATCTAATAGAGCTCACGTACAAGTTTGGGAATCCAAAGGGAAACATCCAAGAATGAAGATCACAACCAAGCCTTACCTGAAAACCCACACACCAAGCTTTCCTCTGCCCCTTTCTGTTTCGATCAGAAGAAACCCAGCCACATGCAAGAGCCCTAATTTCCAGAAATCCCTAGGAAGAGGACTAGGTTAGCTCCAACTCACGGTACCAAAAACAATCAATAGCGATCTCAACTCACTAGGAGGGTCGCTGGCAGTGGCACTCAGCCGGGAAGGAGCAATTCGCCTGTCGTAGCTAGCGATGAAGATGCGGTGTTGACGCAGGGTACTGCTTGCCTGGGCGTCAGTAGCTAGGGCACGCGATCGAGGAAGAAGAAAAGGTAAGTGAGGAGTCATCGCCTCCTTGCTTGCGCGATGAAGAAGAAGAGAGCGAGAGGAGTCGGGGCTCACCTCGCGAGGGTGAAAGGAAGCGCCGCTCTCGGGGCTTCCTTGGACTCGGGCGATGAAGAAGGGGGAGAGGCGTCGACTCGTGGCTGCGAGGGGTTTGTGTGAGAGAAGCGGAAATGGTCGGGGGTTTGGGTGGTTGGCGGGCGAGGAAGAGAAAAGATTAGGGGTTTGTGCGACGAGAAAAAAGATGATTAATTAGGATCGAAAAATAAGAGAATGAGGATTCAATAGTTCGTTGTTTTTTTGCAGTTGGATATCCACCGTTGATTTTGTTTATTGCTTGAACAGCACAACAATACAACAACAACAGTTTAATATAACTGTTGTCTATTGTCATAATAGACAACAGTTTATCACATCAGTTGTTGTAAATCCCGCCTATAGACAACAGTTATTTTATAACTGTTGTCGTTGAGTATACATATGACAACATTTTGTTATTACTGTTGTCTTTTTACGTATACAGACCAACAACAACAACGGTTAATACTAAAACTATTGTTAAATTGACATAAGACAACACTTTATCAAAAAACCGTTGTCGATTATGTGTTGTTGAATGCAAAAATTCTAGTAGTGTGCAAAGGAAATAACAATGCTAACAAAAATTCTTTTACTTGGTATCCACCCAGATGGGTGACTAATCCAAGGATCCACGCCGCGAGCACCACTTTCCACTATCGAAAAGTCTCCTTGAGGTGGAGAAACCTTTACAGCAAAAGCTTCCTTTTTACAGATGCAGAAATATGATGGAGGAAGCAAAAGATCACTCTACAATTGGGCAGCACTTCGTTACTGTACGGAACTGTACAGACACGTGTAACGAGGGCTCCTTTTATAGGTGAAAAGGACAGATTAGCAGTCTGTCCAGACTCGCACCAGTCGACTGCCCAGAGGGCAGTTGACTGGCCCAGCAATAAATGCTGGCCAACGGCTAGCCAACAGCTAGCCAACAGCTAGTTTTGGGGTATACCAGTCGACTGCCCCAAGGCCAGTCGACTAGTCCGAAGCTGCGAACTTTCTGTGGGTTTTGGCAGTCGACTGCCTCTGGGCCAGTCGACTGCCCTGCCTCTCAGCTCAGCTCCAGCGACTCCGAACCTTCTCCTTCGCGTGTGCCTTCAGGTCTGCTCCCCTGACTCGCCCCTTGAAGTCCTCTTCCTCTGGCTATCGTCCCTTGGATGCGCACGCAAGCCTTCCCTTGGCTTGCCTCCATGCCACCCTTCACGTGTGCCCTTTGAAGTCCACTTCCCGGCTTGCCCTTGGAGCTCTCCTCCCTCGGCTCTCGTCCCTCGGATAGGTCCACCAAGTGTAATTCTCCAAGTCCTGCAAACTCAATCACACACATCAAATACAACATAACACTCTAACTTTAAACTTATTCGCCCACACATCAAAACCATGATCTTCCAATCATTTAAGGGTCGATTGCCTCAACACAGACCACCTCTTTTCAGTGGAGAAGATTTCTCCTACTGGAAAAGCAGGATGGAAGTCCACCTGAAAACTCAGGTGGACATGTGGATAATCATCCAATCTGGCCTGAAGATTCCCAAGAATATAGAAGGAGTGGCACAACACTATTCTGAATGGGACGCCTCGTTGAAAAACATGATCAAGGCTGATGCAAAGGCAACCCAGACGTTGCAATGCGGTTTGACCAAGGAGGAGCTGAATCGGGTGGGACCCTTCAACAGCGCCAAAGAACTTTGGAACAAGCTGATTGAGCTGCATGGAGGCACTTCCGACACCAGGATCAGCAAAAGAGATATGTTGCTGAACAGACTCTACATGATCAAGATGAACGAAGGAGAATCAGCAGCACAGCTCCACACCAGAATTCAGGAGTTGATGAATGGGCTGCATACAATAGGTCACAGGGTCGAGAACTGTGGCCTAATCAGGTATACTCTAAACGCGTTCCCAAGGAACACACTGTGGGCATCCATGGTAGATACCTACAAGGTTTCCAGGGATCTTTCCAAAATTAAACTAGATGAACTTTTCTCTGAATTAGAACTGCATGAGCAGACTAACTCCACTTTGGCCGGGAAAAGTATTGCTTTCATTGCAGGAAAACCTCAAGGAAAAGTCCCCAAGAAGAAGCCTCACCAGCACCCGAGTCTGACTCAGACTCAGACTCAGAAGACAGTGAAGGGGATCGGCCAAAATTGGTTCGGCTAGCTCGGGACTACTACAAGGAGCTGAAGCACCAAACAAACAAAAAGAAAGTAAACCGAAGAAAGGAAGATCCAACTGAACCTTCAACAACTTCAAAGAGTAAGACTAATGTCACCTGCTACGAATGCAACAAAAAGGGACATTACGGGTCAGAATGCCCCAATTTGATGGAAACAAAGAAGGCACGAAGGAAGAAGGCTCTCCAAGCCACGTGGGATTAATCTTCTTCTTTTGAAGAAGAAGAAGTTTCGCACGCGAATCCTCTCGCCTTAACCGCTTCGGAAGACGTCGACACCGGATCGGAATCGGAGCCAGATGATGGAAGGCTCACAATCTCGGAAAACGGGCAAATAACGGTAAGAGGTTATTCTGAGTATGAACTATCCAAATTAATTTCTTATTTATCTCGCAACTTGGCAAAAGCCAAAATCCGGGTCGAGCCCCTCTGACAGGAAGTAAAACGTTTGAAAGAGGAAGCCGACTCGAGATCCTTGACTGAGAAAATTCAAGAAGGAAACTCCACTCAAGTTCAGAAGCTTGAGAAAGAGAATTCCTCCTTGAAAACTCAAGTCAAGGAGCTCATAGTGGCTTTAGAACGATTCACTTCAGGTTCCAAGGGTCTTGACATGATCCTTGGAAAGCAGAAGTCCGTTCTTAACCGATCTGGATTAGGGTATCGAACCAAGTCTAGGCAACGCTCTTATTATGTTGTATTGAACCAACCTAGAACCCAAGTCCTAGCATGGGTCCCCACGCTCTGTTTGAACAAACAAACTGGACCAAACCAGTATTGGATCCCCAAGGACAAGATTCACATCTTGCCTAACCATTATTGAGGCTATAATCCAGGGGGAGCCAATATAAAAACCATATTCATAATTAGATAATTTTTTTAAAAATTGCAATTTTCTTGCATGCTTGCCTGTTTATTTCTTTCTGCAAATCATCATGCTTAGACTTAGGACTGGTTAGACTAAGGACGAAATGATTTAGTTGAAATTGAAAACCTTGTATTGGGAGGAGGTGAGATGATAGTACGTTAGGGAAGCCCCTCTAATAAGGTCAAGTATACTCTACTTGGTTTGTTTAGTCTGGTGGAACTAGCTGAAGCTACCGATCCAAGACCCAAACTAGTTAGACCAAAATCTTTCAAGAAGTAACTTGAAGATGAATTTTTAATAAAAGGTTTTGTCAAGGAAACGGTTGATGATCCAATAAGGCTACGACCAAAGAAGGCCTATTGCCTCACCAAGATCTGAAAGCCAATTATTGAAAATCAAATTTACTTTACTACTTGTTAAATTTGAATCTAAACAAATTTCAATTAATCTTAGATTCAACACAATTTTTCAAAATAAACTTAAAACTTAATAAATTTTTTTTTCAAAATTAATTTAACCTTTTAAAATTAACCATGCTTTTCAAAATTAAATTCTTCATTTTTGTTAAAACCTATCTCACAAAACCCATAAAGTTAACGTGATTGATAACTCTAGATTGAGTGAGATAGACTAGGTTGTGAAAATCAATTTTAAAGCTATCCTTGACTCTAATTGGATCCAAATCAATAAATACTTTATGTGTAGGAACATAAAAATTTGGACCAATGGATGTTGGATAGTGGATGCTTGATAAGTACTATTTTGTTGATCAATTCAGATTCTAAAATCCATGTTTGACCCATATTTTACTTGGTTAATATCAAATTTATCCTAGGTTTCATGAATTTATTCTATTTTTGAGTTTTATTGTAAATCTTGCCACATTGGAAATATTTTGGCACTTAATTGTTAATCTACTTTTATAGGCTTGGAAAGATCATGGACCTAGATCATGATGGGTCAAACTTGAGTCAGAAGTGGACTGGATCGAGTGATCAAGCATCCGACTAATATGGGCCGTCCGATTCAAAAATGGCTAGATCTGAGCCACCGGAGAACTTTTGAGGTAATCCGAGCTGGGATTAAGGCTAATCAAGCACTCAGATCAAGATCTGAAGCTTTCATCCAAATCAGAGATCGTTCAGCTGTTGGATCATGCTCAGGAGGATCTAGATCGTCCATTCAAAGATCAGGTTGATCTGGGCCATCCGTTACAAATCTGGAAGATCCGAGCTACTGAGAGGAAAATCCTGACCCTTGATCAACATCTAAAAAGTTTGATTCAGATCGGATAAAGATCAACCGTTGGATGAGTTTTGAATAATCTGGACCGTCCATTGCTTAACTATATAAACTGCAAATCAGCCCCGATCACAGTGTCGCGTCTTCGCCAGAGTTTTTGTTTTCTTCGAGTTTTCCACTGTTCTTCTTCAAGTTTTCTTCATCTGAGGGCGTGACCACATCGATTTCGAACTTAGATCAAGTTCTAGATCGATGGGAAGATTTCTCCGTGAAGATTCCAGCTCCAATTCGTCCAAGAACAGATCTGATTGAGGGTTTCGTCAGATCTGTAATTTGATTGCTTGGATCTCGTTTGTGTGCCATTTCCATCCATCTAAGCTATCTGAAGGGTCCTCTGGAGTGCTCTGATCATCTCCAAATCATCATCGCCACCCAACATAGCGAGATCGAGGAGATCGGATTGATTCTTCAGATTTGAGCAGAGTTGAGTTGGATTGATTCGCAGAGTTAAATCTCCACCGATTTGTGGAGCTAAGGGGTTCGAGGCTCACTCTTGTGAAGATATGGAGCTAAGGGAAGGGATCGATGCTAGTTTTTTTAATGCATTTCTGTTATTAGTTGTAATTTCGATTTCTGCCAGCAATTTCCATTTCTGAACTTTGTATCAGATGCTTTAGTTTTATTTTCTGAATCATCTCTGCCTTAATTAGGTTTCATTTCTGGAAGTTAATTAGACATACTGCTTGTTAGTGAACGATTCCATTTAATTTCAATTTGTTCCAGTTTCATTTCTGATGTTTGTATTAGTTTTCTACTTTCTTTTTGCGTATCAACTCTATTTTTGCGTATCACTTTAGTTTCCGAATTCTTCAGTTTATTTCAGATTCAGCTATGTACTAGTTTTAATTCCTGAAATTAGAGATAACAATTAGTGTGCCAAAGCATTTGATCTAAGCTTGCTCTTTATTTCATTTCTACGCATCAAGTTATTTCTGCAAATCTGGTTTCATTTATGCAAGCTAGGTTTATAGCCTCTGAAGTTTGTGTCAAGTAAGCATAGCTCTTCTGAACCTTATTTGAATATTAGATTCAAGAACTTGTTCTCAGTTGTTTTGTTTGATTTTGCATCCAAGTTGTTGCTGTATTTCATTTCTGCATATAGGTTTTGCCTTCCTGCATTCCATTTCTGCAATAGGTTGGTTTACGATTGATCAGAAACTAGCTTCTGAATCCTTTCAGTTCATGCATAGCACTTCACTTATAGCCTTACCTTCTCAGTTGAAGTGATCAGTTTATTTCTGAATTGCTAGTTTACAATTTCTGTAAGTTTCAATTCTATGTTTGGCGCGTTAGTTTTTTCCAATTCTGCATATCAGTTTTAGTTGCAGGCATTTTGTATCAAGTGAGTTTCGGTATTGACTTTGTATCAATTTGTCTATAGATTGCTTAGCATTTGATTGTTTTGAATGGCAAACCCTGAAGCAAAACTCTGCATTAGTGTAAATCAACATTAGGATCGATTTGATATCAGCTTTGATTTCCTGAATTTTGCAAAGTTGCATTAGTTGATTTAATTGTTAATTGGTTGAGTCCTTAATTGCCATACCTAGTTTAAGTTTGCTTAGTTAAGTTTATTTCTTTTCATTGCATTTTCATTTCTAATTGAAACCGAACCCAATTCTTAATTGAAACCCAAAAACATTTAACGACACATAAACTCGAGCTTGAATCAAACAACCTTAACTAGCCCTAGGAAAAATACGACTTGTGGCCCCTTTACTATATTTTTATCCTCGTTAGCAAAAAGGGTTTCCAGCTTTACAAATATCTAAATTTGAGACCCACATTCGTGACAGCCTCTTTTGGGTCCATCAATGCTCCAGACACATGACTAGAGACAAATTGAAATTCACTAAAATCAAGTTCAAGAACCTTGACTCAGTAGCATTTGGCAACAATGCTACACCCAAAGTCATTGGGTCAGGTACCATTGAACTCAAATCTGATTTTGTGATTAAAAGGTTCTCTTGGTTGAGAATTTCAAGTTCAACTTGCTTAGTATAAGTCAACTATGTGATACTGGCTATGTAGTTACATTTACCAATTCTGATTGCCTAATTAGAAACCTTCAAGACTCAGAAATCATGCTTAAGGGTATTAGAAAAAACAATGTTTATACTATCAATCTACCTTTAGACCCAAAATGTCTCATGACTCAATTAGAAGAATCCAACCTCTGGCATAGGAGATTAGGTCACACAAATGTTAGACTAATTTCTAAAATTACCCAGCTTGGTCTAATTAAAGGGGTACCAAAAATTAAGAACTTTGAAAACACAATCTGCAACTCATGTAACCAAGGCAAACAAACCAAGTATAACCACAAGCCAATTCAATCATACTTAACCCAAACCACACTTGAGCTCCTTCACCTTGACCTATTTGATTCACATGGAGCCAAGTCACTAAGCGGAAACCGGTACTGCTTAGTTATTATTGATGATTACTCTAGGTTTACCTGGGTGAGGTTCCTAAAAACTAAAGATGAAACCCTAAACCTATTTATTGACTTATGCAAAATAATCGAAAATCAAAATGATACCAAAATCAAATGACTTAGAAGTGATCACGGGGGAGAGTTTGAGAATCAATGGTTTGAGAAATTCTATAAAATAAATGGATATATTCACGAATTTTCTTGTCCTAGAACCCCCCCCCCCCCCCAACAAAATGGGATAGTAGAAAGAAAGAATAAAACACTTCAGGAAGCCGTTAGGACCATGCTCAATGAATTTAACCTAGCCAACCAATTTTGGGCAGAAGCAATAAGTACGCCTGTTATATCCAAAATAGGGTCCTAATTAACAAAAGACATAATAAAACTCCTTATGAACTATATTACCATAGACTGCCAAACCTACATTACCTAAGGGTCTTTGGGTGCAAAGTCCATATCTTGAACACCAAGGATTACCTAGTTAAGTTTCAATCTAAGTCAACCCCAGGAGTCTTCTTAGGATATTCAACAACTAGTAGGGCCTATAGGATGTATAATAAACAAACTAATAAAATTGAAAAAATAACTAACTTAATCTTTGATGAGGAAACTAATCCAAAATTTGATAACCAAAACTTGAACCAATCAAATATTGATCAGGAAGACAATGAACAAACAATTGAACCATCAATTGAACTACTAATTGAACCTCTAAATGAACTAACTCTTGAACCAACTACTGTGTCAACTGAATCAATAACTGAACCAACCCAAGTAGTTGAACAGAACACTGAACCGAATCGTCTAGTCGGACCTGAGGCTGAACCAAGTTCTAGAAGAACCAAGAAACCTAGACTCAGTCACCCTTTTGATCAAATTGTGGGTGATCCAACCTTAGGAGTCAGAACTAGGCCTTCCTATAGAAATCTTAGCCAAATAGCACTAATTTCAAAAATTGAACCTAAGACTATAGAGGAAGCCCTACCTGATCCTGATTGGATCATAGCTATGTAGGATCGGTGACCTCGATAGAGGGGGGGTGAATATCGACCGTGAAAACCTCTCGCGGAAACTTCGTAGAAAACTTAGATCGTTCTAGACTTAGAATATTAGTAGCACAGCGAAAAAGTAAATACAGAAAAATAAAAACAAGACAGGGACACAGCGGGATTTTTACTTGGTTCCCGACCCCCCAGGGTCAGTACATCCACGGCCTATGCACGGGAACGCCCGTCCACTATTGGTCTCCTTCCCGGACTTTCCGGAGGTGGAGAAACCCAACTTACAGTGCAAGATTACAATCAAAAGGATAAATAAATTGAATGCGGAACAATAAAATCAAACCGAACAAACAAGATCTGAAACTCGGCCGATCTGGACGTCCGAAGTGCCGCACACTTCCTCCTGGAGCCTCTCGGTCGTAGAGCCTCGTCTTTAGCGCGTTGTCGTCAGTCAGAGTGATCAGAATGGCACTTGGCAGTTGTGTATGAAGCAGAGGGGTCGAAGTCCCTTTTATAGCACTCCTGGGGGCGCCCCTATGAACTCGGTCAAACCTTATCCCCGCGTCGGCCTCGCTGCAGCTGATAAAACCTTTGACCAGGGTGCCCCAGACCTCTCGGGTGCCCTCATGAAAGCTTATCTGTGTTTCGGACTCGAAACAGCAAATACAGCTTTGAACCCGGGCGCCCCAGACCTCCCGGGCGCCCTGCTTGAAGCCTATTCTGCCTGCTTCACTTAACCTGCACTTTTCTCCTTTGGCTTGGGCGCCCCCATCAATGGGGGCGCCCTGGATGCATGGGGGTGCCCCCACTAATGGGGACGCCCTGCTTCAAAGCTTCCAGCCTAGTTACCTGCTTTGTCTCCGGTTCTTGGTACCTGCAAGATACATAAACACAAAGCAAATATACATACAATATTAGCCTTAAGGACTTGGTTCGGACTTCGGATTTCCATGAAACCCTAGGTCGAACCGGCGTAAGTTCCCACCCCCGAGAACACGCCTTTCACCTACTCCTTTCAGGAGACGGTTACCACCCAGTCCTTCGGGTGGACTTTTGCTTAGCTTTCGATACTTCCGGACCTCGAGACGCCCAAACCCTGACCCGTCTCTACTCCTGTCCTTAGTCATCGCTCAGCTAAGTTCCTCAGTCCCTCGGACCAAGATTTCGTGCCCAAACCCTAAGTCCAGGACTTCAGCGCCCAACCCTCGGCCAGGTCTTCGTGCCCAATTCCCCGAACCAGGTCTTCGATGCCCAACCCTAGGCCAGGTCTTCTTGCCCGGTCCTCGACTAGGACTTAGTGCCCACCTTTCGAGCAGGTCTTCGGTGCCCAGCCTTTTGCCAGGACTTAGTGCCCAGCTTCACTCACCAGGTCTTAGTGCCCAGATTCACTCACCAGGTCTTAGTGCCTAGGTTAACTAGGACTTTTCTTCACTTTGGTTACTCCTCTCTTAACTCCCCTTCCTTTGTTCAATGTATCACTAACTTAAGTCTATTGTCAAACATTAAAAACCTTAAAGGAGAACATCATTGATGCAACTTGCACCAACAATCTTCCTCTTTTTGATGTTTGACAATATCTTAAGTTAGATTGGCTGAAGGGATTAACTTACTATTCTTGAAAAAAACAAAAAAATGATATAAGTTTTGAAACTACATTTTTGATCTTTGGGAGAAAAAATTTCTAACTTAAGAACACCTCTCCCCCTTTGTCATACAACAAAAAAAAACAAAAAATACTTGCACCAACAATGAAAACCTTTGGTTCTTTTTGAAAATACTTAGTGCAAATTTTTGAAAGCATTGTATTTTGAATGATATATTGTATTTTTTGAAAAATGCATAATTTTGAAAAATGCTATGCGCTTTGAAAAGTACAAGTACTTTGAAAATTATTATGATCTTTAAAAAATGCAAGTACTTTTGAAAGATTATGTATTTTTTGAAAAATATAGATACCTTTGAAAAATGTATTGAATTTTTGAAAAATTAAGTACTTTTGAAAAAATATTAGGCTTTGAAAGACATAAGTACTTTTGAAAACATAATATTTTACTTGACTAGGTTTCTTTTCCAGTCTGACATAATCCTAGGAAACCCTGTTAACTACAAGGACATTTTCCTAAGTGTCCTGAAAATTCTTCAAACTCAAGTAAATATAAAAATAATTCCATAAGTTACACAAATTCTGAAAAATAGAATAATAGTATGTAAGTACATTTTGAAAAATGTATAAATTTTTGAAGTCACAATACTTGATTTGGTTTATCTTCCAGTCTGACACAATCATAGGAAACCTTGTTGACTACAAGGACATTTTCCTAAGTGTCCTGGAAGATTTTCCAAACTCAAGATAAACATCTTTTTTTCATGTTGATCAAAACCAGATGAATTTTTGAAAATACTGGTATTTTTTAAAAAAAATGATAGTATTTCGAAAGATTACTTATATTTTTAGCAAGATTTTGAAGATATAGTTCAAGAAAATATGTTATTAAATAATTCTTTTAATTTGACCTCCCCCTAAACTTGGCTCAGTCCTGAGAAGCTTGTTGACCACAAGTACTCTTCCTTTGAGTCTTAAGGTTTGATTCAGATCAAAAGAATAATCTAATAATTGTCAACATAAATAATATGTAAGGCTTGTCAGAAGTTTGACTCAGACTCCCCCTAAATCTAGCACACCCTAGGAGTCCTTTTAGATCATGAAGTGGACCTTCGTCTGTGTCTTTAGGGTTTATCAAAATCAAATGAACACCAATTTTCTGGAAGATAGATTTTGAAATCACAATTTGGAAAGAAGATAATTTTTAAAGTGTAAGTCTTTTTGAAAACATATGTAATAGAAATTAAGGTGCAGTTTTCGAAAAATATTTTTAACGAAAAGAACAAAACACTCCCCCTGCATCCAACACGGTTTGACTCTATCTAAGTGCCTTAAGGAACTTTAGTGTTGTCCTAAGAGGCTTGTGTCTAATTGAGTGAGTCAAACAATTTTTGAAAAGATATACTTTTTGAAAAATGTATAATATGTATAATCAATCAGACAAGCATGAATTCCATAAAAACATTATTATGTTGAAGCACTATTTTGAAAATATATTTTAGGAAATATTCTAATGATTTTGAAAAACATTTTTGAAAAATATTTTTCAATTTATTAGTCCTTAACATCTCACCCATTTTAGATGTCTCAATACAGCAAGCATGGTTGCCTTATAGGTGTATTGTGAGATGCTTGAATCATTTTTCTTAATTTATTCTTCACTCTAAGATTTAATTGAAGCTTGTGTTAGATTCATATCTAACAAGAATAAAATGAATTTGATTTTCAGTAATTGGCTTCCAAGTCTTGGCGAGGCACTAGGCCTTCTTTAGTCGTAGCCTTATTGGATCATCAACCCTTTCCTTGACAAAGTCTTTTATAGAAAATTCATCTTCAAGTTATTCTTGAAAGATTTTGGTCTAACTAGTTTAGATTTTGGATCGGTAGCTTCGGCTAGTTCCACCAAAAAGGCTTCCCTAACGTACTATCATCTCACCTCCACCTAATACTAGGTTGATCAAGTTTCAATTATTCTTTTTCCTATAGCCGTTCTAAACTATGCATAAAAATTAAATATGAATGGCATGTCATATATTTAAAACAAATAGCAAATGCATGACATGACAATTATGCATGAGTCAATCATGTCCAAAGTATTTTAATTATGTTTCTAAAGATGTATCAAATTCCCGATTCGATACATGTGGTGTGAACCGGTGAATATGTCAACCCACTTTAACATATTTAATTTTATTAAATTAATTGTTGTGGTTTGGGTAAGATTTTAGTTTAGTTCGAGTTTAAGTTATTAAATATTTGGTTGGATTAAGAATTAATTGAAGTTGAATTAATTATAAATTAATTAATTAAGTGAGATTTAAATGAATTAATTTAAGTTTGAATTAATTTAAGTTTGAATTAGAAATTAATTGAGGTTGAATTTAAGGATTATTTGAATTAACATTAATTAAGGATTAATTTAATTAAAATTTAATTGAAATAATTTATAATAATTTGAATTTGATTTAATTAATTTGAATTTGTCTTAATTGAATTTAGATTTAATTTGAGTCTAATTTGAATTTAATTTAATTAAGATTATATTGGATTTAATTTGAATTTAAATTAATTAAGATTTAATTTGAATATAAATTAATTAAGATTTAATTTGAGTTTAAAATGAAAATTAATTAATTAAGATATAATTTGGATTTAATTTGAATTTAAATTTATTTAGCTTTAATTTGAGTTTAATTTGAATTTGAATTTAATTTAATTAAGATTTAATTTGGATTTAATTTAATTTAATTTAATTAAGATTTAATATGGATTTAATTTAATTTAATTTATTTAAGATTTAATTTGCATTTAATTTAATTTAATTAAGATTTAATTTGGATTTAATTTAATTTAATTTAATTATCATTTAATTTGGATTTAATTTAATTTAATATAATTAACATTTAATTTGGATTTTATTTGAATTAAAATTAATTAAGATTTAATTTGAGTTTAATTTGAATTTAATTTAATTAAGATTTAATTCGGATTTAATTTAAATTAATTAAAATTTAATTTGAGTTTAATTTGAATTTAAAATAATTAAGATTTAATTTGAGTTTAATTTGACTTTAATTTAATTTAATTTAATTAAGATTTAATTAGGATTTAATTTAATTTAAATTAATTAACATTTAATTTGAATTTAATTTATTTTAATTTAATTAAGATTTAATTTGGATTTAATTTATATTAAATTAATTAAGATTTAATTTGATTTTAATTTGAATTTAATTTAATTAAGATTTAATTTGGATTTAATTTAAATTTAATTTAATTTGGATTAGAATTTAATGTAATTTAATTTGAATTTAATTAGAATTTAATTTAATTTGAATTTAATTAGAATTTAATTTAATTTGAATTTAATTTAATTTAAATTTTAATTTCATTTGAATTTAATTTAATTTAAATTTAATTAGAATATAATTTAATTTAAATTTAATTAGAATATAATTTAATTTGAATTTAATTTAATTTAAATTTGAATTTCATTTGAATTTAATTTAATTTAATTTGAATTTCATTAAGATTTAATTAATTTGAATAATTAAGATTTAATTAATTTCAATAATTAAGGTTATAATGATTAATTAATAGTTGTGGGTTTAAGTTCATCATTTTCATTATTTCAAAAATTTCTTCTTCATCTGTCTATCTTTCTATGTTTTTCTAATAATTCAGATTTATTTAAACCTTTGTGAATTTTATTAACTATGACCTTTATCTTAGATAGTTTTATATCCTCTTCAAGATTAGATCCTTCAATTTCCTCAACGTAGGTGGAGTAAAATGGGCCACTAGTTAAAGTTTTGTAATAACTTTCAAGATTATCTATATTAAATTGTTATCTAGAAGAATTTCATCTAGAGAATTATCCTCAGAAATATTATTTTCATAATTAACTTCTGGATTGTTCTTAGGATTTTCAATTTCGAATTTAGAGTTATACAACGGATTTTCAAATTTGAATTCATAATTATCTAAAGGATTTTCAAATTTAGAATTATCCTTAAGACTTTTGAATTTAGATTTATCCTTAGGATTTTTGAATTCAGATTTATCCTTAGGATTAAATTTATCTGAATTAGAATTATCAGAATTAACATTATTAGAGTTAAAGTTGTCATAATTTATTTTAGAAATTACTGAATTAATGTTCTGAATTAAATAATTAATTTATGATATTTTGGTCATATCTGCATTTTCTAATTTATCATGCAAAATATTAATTTTTCTATGCAGTAAATCTAATTTATCAAAAAAATTAACTAAATTATCTAAATAAAGTGCAGGAATTTTGAAACTTTTTGGAATGTAAATTTTACGTACCTTTGTCGGACAGTTGTTTTTGTAGTGCCCGTACTTCTCGCATTTGAAGCATCTGATGTGGCCTTTATCTCTCCGAACTCCTAGCGCTGGTGTCTCCTTTGCCGCCGGTGGTGTAGATCGAGTCTTACGAGTAGGGAACTAACTCTTATAGTGCCCTCTCTCCCTGCATGTGAAGCACATAATATGAAATTTAAAAACAAATATTTAAATAAAATATACCTGATTCACCCTTGAGCTCCCCCTCAACTCCTGGCGTCGTTGCTCCATCGGCGGTTAGTCCGGTGAAGAGCGGCTCGGCTCTGATACCAATTGTAGGATCGGTGACGTCGATAGAGGGGGGGTGAATATCGACCGTGAAAACCTCTCGCGGAAACTTCGTAGAAAACTTGGATCGTTCTAGACTTAGAATATTAGTAGCACAGCGGAAAAGTAAATACAGAAAAATAAAAACAAGACAGGGACACAGCGGGATTTTTACTTGGTTCCCGACCCCCAGGGTCAGTACATCCAAGGCCTATGCACGGGAACACCCGTCCACTATTGGTCTCCTTCCCGGACTTTCCGAAGGCGGAGAAACCCGACTTACAGTGCAAGATTACAATCAAAAGGATAAATAAATTGAATGCGGAACAATAAAATCAAACCGAACAAACAAGATTTGAAACTCGACCGATCTGGACCTCCGAAGTGCCGCGCACTTCCTCCTGGAGACTCCCGGTAGTAGAGCCTCGTCTTTAGCGCATTGTCGTCAGTCAGAGTGATCAGAATGACACTTGGTAGTTGTGTCTGAAGCTGAGGGGTCGAAGCCCCTTTTATAGCACTCCTGGGGGTGCCCTGGACGTCGGGGCGCCCCTATGAACTCGGTCAAACCTTATCCCCGCGCCGACCTCGCCGCAGCTGATAAAACCTTTGACCAGGGCGCCCCGGACCTCCCGAGCGCCCTCATGAAAGCTTATCTATGTTTCGGACTCAAAACAGCAAATACAGCTTTGAACCCGGGCGCCCTGGACCTCCCGGGCGCCCTGCTTGAAGCATATTCTGCCTGCTTCACTTAACCTGCACTTTTCTCCTTTGGCTTGGGCGCCCCCATCAATGGGGGCACCCTGGATGCATGGGGGCACCCCCACTGATGGGGGCGCCCTGCTTTAAAGCTTCCACCCTAGTTACCTGCTTTATCTCCGGTTCTTGGTACCTGCAAGATACATAAACACAACACAAATATACATACAATATTAGCCTTAAGGACTTGGTTCGGACTTCGGATTTCCATGAAACCCTAGGTCTAACCGGTGCAAGTTCCCACCCCCAAGAACGTGCCTTTCACCTACTCCTTTCAGGAGACGGTTGCCACCCAGTCCTTCGGGTGGGCTTTTGCTTAGCTTCCGATACTTCCGGACCTCGAGACGCCCAAACCCTGATCCGTCTCTACTCCTGTCCTTAGTCATCGCTCAGCTATGTTTCTCAGTCCCTCGGACCAAGACTTCGTGCCCAAACCCTAAGTCCAGGACTTCGGTGCCCAACCCTCGGCCAGGTCTTCGGTGCCCAACCCTCGGCCAGGTCTTCTTGCCCAGTCCTCGACCAGGACTTAGTGCACACCTTCCGAGCAGGTCTTCGGTGCCCAGCCTTTTGCCAGGACTTAGTGCCCAGCTTCACTCACCAGGTCTTAGTGCCCAGTTTCACTCACCAGGTCTTAGTGCCTAGGTTAACTAGGACTTTTCTTCACTTTGGTTACTCCTCTCTTAACTCCCCTTCCTTTGTTCAATGTATCACTGACTTAAGTCTATTGTCAAACATTAAAACCCTTAAAGGAGAACATCATTGATGCAACTTGCACCAACAAGCTATGCAAGAGGAGTTAGTGTTGGGACCGGGTGCATGTTGACATGGATACGGGTTCGTAATTTTTAAAATTAATTACGTGCAGCGGAAGAATTAGCATAAATAATTTCTCAAATTATTTTTAACCACGTATCTAGCATGCAACCTTATGATGTGTGGACATGATCATAAATTAAAATTTTGCAGAAAGTAAACTAATTTACTCAATACCTCGCGTAACTCGAAGTAAGGGACGAGATCCAACCGTAGCGTCCCTTGGAAGCTCCGCCTCTATTCACGTCCACGCCGAGTTCTCTTCGGGATGACTTCGCAAAGCCACGAGTTTCGTGCCGACAAGAACTACTAGATTCTCCAAAGGCACAACTAGAATATCAAGAGAGAGAGATGGAAACTAACCACCAAGTAACGGAATCAAGATTCCGGGGAAAGGAAGGAGGGAGTCGCGACCCGCTTCTTCTTCTTCTTCGGCGCCTTCTTGGTGGAGGAGGCTCACGGCAACCCTAGGCGGTGCGCCGGGCCTAGGGGAGGAGAGAGGGCACCGGCCCTAGAGAGAGAGAGAGGGCGCCGGCCCTAGAGAGAGGGAGAGGGTAGCCGACCCTAGAAGAGGGAGAGGGAGAGAAGGAGAGGAAGAGAGGCTAGGCAAGAATCCTTGATCTCTTGAATTAATTTCCAAGCCTTGCCTTTGTACCTTTATATAGTAGCCTCTTTATCGCCAAGTCTCCTTTTAACGGAATAAATTTTTCATAAGAAATTTATCTTATAAATTTTTCTATGAATTATTCCGTTATGCCAAGTTTTTATTATAACTTAATTTATAATAAAAACAACCATGTCTCCCCTTTTATTATGGAATAAATTTTTTCAAGAAATTTACTATATAAATTTTTCTTATCATGGAAAAATCAATTCATAATTGATTTTATAAAATAAAATAAACCAATCCATGGTTCATTTTAATTTCCATAAAAAAGAATAAATTTCTTTATAAAAATTTCTTTATATAAATTTCTTTATCCATAATTTTATAAAACAAATCACGCTCGATTTATTTTATAATTTAAACCAAACAATTTGGTTTCCCTTTTTATTGTGGCCGGCCAAACCAAAGAGGGTGGGGACCCTCTTTGGCCGACCAAATCCAAGCCGTCACCTTACGAATTAAACTCATTTAATTCGTCCAATAAGCCTTCAAAAGACTTAGCCATTTTAAGCTTCCGATGCGTCTCTGATAAATTCAGATTCGACTTATCTCTCTTAATCGGAAAATCCAATTTTCAACTCGTTTTAAATCCCTCGGATTACTCATAGTGCGTGTGACTAAATAGGCTTTCGATTTATGTTGGTCGTCTATAATTAACCAATTATAGAACGATCATGAGTGGCACCTAGTAGTACATCATGATCCCCAATTAATCGAAAGATCAACGGTTGACCTCAGAAACTATTCTGAAACCTTTCAGCAGCTATAATGAGTCGTGCCCCATTCCCTTCACCATCTTATACTCACTTGGTTCAGGACACGGTCTATGTGTGTCAGTCCCCACTAGGTTGACTACGTCACACCTAACCCAAGTAATTTCTTTCTCGTCCAACGGATTCTAATTACTCTCATGTTTCCTAGAGATTCATACTCGGAACATGTTATGCTCTGGCCAGAGGCTTCGAGTAACAATCCGACGATAGGCCTTGGGTATACATCTCCTCGCAAGGAGTGGTGAATCCTTTGTAGGTTGTTCAAACATCTTCGGGCACTTCGGCTTATACCCAACCATCCTGGGTCCACACCTCCTTAGAGATGCTTGCTTAAGATGTCAAAGTATAAGTCTCCGTGACCAAGATGACTTGAACACCGTAAGTCAAAGGAGCATCGCACTTAAGCTGCAGTAAGAACTTTCATTGACATATCTATATGTAGATTATCATATGAAGTTTTACAGCTAGTCACTCCAATGAACTAGTTCCCTTAACTAGCATCCATGTTTATCTCCGGACATCCCAATGTCACCAGCCAGTGAGAATCAGCTGATTAGAGAATAACCCATGCTAGTCTCAACAGAATTGATAGTGTCCGTATCTATCAATTCATCGACTAGGGACAATTTTAATACTTCACAATTGCACATGTAGAGATAATCACTAGTTGTGAATTCATCACAAATTCTCTCATGCTGTGAATTGTATTGCGGACATTTAGTAAATGAGTTTAAGATCTCAATCAAATACACGAACATGTATACTCAAATAGTGAATATTCATTTATCAAAGTAAATGATTACAATCATAAGACGATTGCCTTAGGACACTTCTCTCATATTACTAACAGTTAGCCCAATTTGAAAGAAACCAAGTCTGGGAACTAGTACCTAAACCTGAGGGCAAGTCTATTATAGATACTAAGTGGGTGTTTAGGAACAAACTAAACGACCAAGGGGAAATAGTTAGAAATAAAGTTTGCTTAGTAGCTAAAGGGTTCAGTCAAGTCAAAGGATTAGACTATGATGAAACCTATGCCCCAGTAGCTAGACTTGAGTCAATTAGAATGTTGTTAGCATTTGCAGCCCATAGAGGGTTCAAGCTATACCAAATGGACGTTAAGTCTGCCTTTTTAAATGGATTCATCAAAGAAGAAGTCTATGTATGACAACCCCAGGATTTGAGGACCTAAAAAAACCTGACTACGTTTTCAAACTTAAAAAGACACTTTATGGGTTAAAACAAGCACCTAGGGCATGGTATGAACGCATATCAACTTACCTTATTTCTAAGGAATTTAACCAAGGATAAATTGACTCCATCCTTTTTGTTAAAAACTTAGAAAAAGACATTTTCATTGCCCAAATCTATGTTGACGACATAATTTTCGGATCCACCAACTCAAACTGTAAAAATAATGGAAAATGAATTCGAAATGAGCTTAGTAGGTGAGCTCAACTTTTTCTTAGGATTGCAAATTAAGCAAACCAGAGATGGTAACTATGTTCACCAATCCAAGTATGCTAAAGAGTTAATAAAGAAATTTAAAATGGATGACTCCAAAAGCATAAGTACCCCTTTGGCCACAAATGTCAAAATTGATAATGACCTTGAAGGTAAACCTATAGATCTTAAGCTATACCGAAGTATGATTGGAAGTCTACTTTACCTTATAGCTAGCAGACCTGATATCCTATTCTATGTAGGAATGTGTGCTAGGTACCAAACTTGTGCTAAGGAATCCCACTTAGCAGCCCTAAAAAGAGTACTTAGGTACATTAAGGGCACCCGAAATGTAGGGATTTGGTATCCTAGGACTTCCACCTTTGAACTGTCAGGATATTCTGACTTTGACTATGCTGGGTGCAAATTAGATAGAAAAAATACAAGTGGAAGCTGCCATCTTTTAGGACATGGTTTAGTCAGCTGGTGCAGTAGAAAGCAACACTGCGTAGCACTATCTACAACCGAAGCAGAATATGTTGCCTTAGGAGAGTGTGTGGCACAACTCTTATGGATGATGCACACTCTTAAGGACTTCCAGCTTGACTACACCCAAACCCAAGTCTACATTGATAACATAAGCTCAATCAACTTGACTAAAAACCCAATTCAATACTCCAGAACAAAACATATAGAAGTTAAACATCATTTTGTAAGGGATCATGTAGCCAGGGGTGAAATAATCCTTAAGCACGTGGACTCAAAGTCAAACTTAGCTGATATCTTTACCAAACCCTTACTAGAGTCCGAGTTTAGCTCAATAAGAAGGCAGTTAGGGTTATGCTTAGTAGAATAGGACTGCTCTATATTTTTTTCCAAAAATTGTTCTATTTCTTATTTTTTTAATTAACCTTTTGTGAAAAATCATTTCTTTTATCAAAGTCTTGAAATTTAAAATAATTTTCCGACTTAGTTTTTTTTTAAAAAACTAGGGTTGTTTTTGCAAATGGACTTGGCTTAGGCCCTAACCCTAGAACTGCATGCACCTATAGATCTAGAAGCCAGCATCTCACCAGCACCTTAGGATACTTTTGATTGATAACCTAGACTGGGTTGAGATGCTTAGGTCTTTGCCTTGATTCAAGATGCTTTAAGTCAGTGCATCTGTAGTAATTGGGGCAATAAATACCAATTGAACAACAATCAGGTTAAGTGTCAAGCATAGAAAATCTAACTTGATTCAAAACACTTAACTTGACTAACCCTAGAGAAAACTACTGTTTATAACAGTTAGTAAGTAGCTAACTGGGTTATATAGGACCCGAACAAGAACGGTTTATTTTGGTTTGGTCTAGTTTCTGCTTATTAGAGTTGGTTCAATACAAAATTATTTTCTCTAAGTTACCTGCTATAATTAGTATCATTTTTTTATATATGGCAAAGGGGGAGAGAAAGGAAAGGATAAATTTCTTTTTCAAAATTTGAAAAAAAAAATTCAAAATTTTATCTCTTTTTCAAAAAGTAAAGTAAATAACTAAGTGCTTTAAAATGGTTTTCAAAGCTAAACATTTCAAAACTAAGTATTTCTAAGTACTTAACTGGTTCTAAGTGAAAATCTGCTTTCCCAAATATTTTTGGTGCACGAAGTATTTCTGGAAAATTTTCTAAGTATGAAAAACTTGAAAAACTGTTTTGGAAAATTTTTTAAGTATGAAAAACTTGAAAAACTTTTTGGAAAATTTTCTTACTATGAAAAACTTGAAAAACCATTTTGGAAAATTTTCTAAGTATGAAAAAATTTTTAGAAAATTTTCTAAGTATGAAAAACATGAAAACCCTTTTTGGAAAATTTTCTAAGTATGAAAAACTTGAAAAACGTTTTGGAAAATTTTCTAATGAAAAACTTGAAAAACTTTTTGGGAAATTTTCTAAGTATAAAAAACTTGAAAAACCTTTTTGGAAAATTTTCTAAGTATAGAAAGCTTGAAATTTTTTTTCCTAAGCATAAATACTTTAGAACTTAATCTAAAGCACTTAGAAAGGTTTACAAAAACCCACATATCTTTGAAAAACTCAGGGGAGAATATTCATTTCAGGGGGAGAAAACTGAATGTTTTTTTAATTTCTTTGCTTGTTATCTGTTTTTAACTTAACTTTTTGAACCGTGTTGCCATAAATCAAAAAGGGGGAGATTGTTGGTGCCAGAAGAACCAGAGTCAAACCTGGGTTTTGATAATGGCAAAGGGTTCAGAAGCTAAGATGTTATTGTGATCTAACAAGCTTACTAAGTGTGTAGGAAAGTCCTAGGTACACTAGGCAAGAAGTCCTGGCAAAGGGTTGGGTAAGAAGTCCTGGTCAAGGACTGGGCAAGAAGACCTGACCGGAAGTTGGGCAAAGAAGTCCTGGTCGAGGACTGGGCTAGAAGTCCTGGCAAAGGGCTGGGCACCGAAGACCTGACCGAAAGTTGGGCAAGAAGTCCTGGTCGCGGACTGGGCATGAAGACCTGATCGGGAGGATTGGGCAAAAGTCCAACCGGAGGAGCCGGTTAGCAAAAGGTAAACTCTCCTGAGAGGAGTAGGTGAGGATGCGTTCCCCGTGTGAAGGAACAGTATGCGTCGGTTCGACCTAGGGTTCCATTTGGGAAACCCAAAGTCAGAACCAAGACAGCTTAGGCTGTAAATAATGGCTAACATATTTTGCTTCTTGTGTTTTGGAACTAACCTTGGTTGCAGGGAACGAAGGAACATGTTTCTGCAGCTAAGGCGCCTCAAAGGAGTGAGGCGCCTCACTGGGGCTAGGCGCCCGGATGGATATGGGCGCCCCAGGTCAAGGCCAAAATAGAACCATCGAAGCAAGCTACCATGAAGCCTCTGGACTAAGTCAGCTGAGGCACTTGTGTTAACCCAGGCGCCCCCATCAGCCCAGGTGCCCCAGTGAAGGGGATAAGCGCTGACCGAGTCTACGGATAGGAGTTCGTGTAGGAGAGTCCATGTGTTAGGCGCCCCCATCGACACAGGCGCCCCTATAGCTACTATAAATAGGGGTTGACCCCCAAGGCTTCAAATAACTTCGCTCACAACGCTCCAAGAAATTTTGTTCAAGCGCTACGCTCCGACAAGCTCCGACTTCGAGATTCCAGCGCTGACGACGACCCTCTGCTCCGAACTTCGATCCACCTCGGGCGTCGATAAATTTTAATTTACGAAAAGTGTTGCAATTTCAATTCTAATTCTGTATCTGTACTTAAAAGTTGTAAAAGATTTTTCCAAATATAGAATTTCCCAACGTAAACGGTCAAGGACCATGGGCCGTGGAGTAGGAGCCGACCGCGACTCCGAACCAAGTAAAACCAACTTGTGTTCGCGATTGTTTTGTTATTTTTCATTGCGTAATTGCTCTAGTTTTCCGAAAAATTCTAGATCGATATTCACTCCTCCCCCTCTATCGATTTTCTCCGATCCAACAGATTATATTATGGAGTATGATCCCTTAATCCCGATATAATAAAGGTCATATATTATTAACTATTATTTCTTTGATTTACCAATGAGCGAGATCTATTCAGTTAGATCGATAGGCTCGGTAAGTTGGGAGATAATATTAATAATATGATGTGTTGCTGATTATTGACGGAATTAGTATCCTGGTGAGTCGGGTTGATGATGCCCCCTTGATGAGCTCGAAAGGTTCATCATGCTAAACCCTGCAGGTGGATTTGATCCGGCATGATGATAAGGTCGAGTGGTACTAGTCAAGGATCTAGAGGTTAATTAATTTGAATTGTCAGTAATTTAAATTAATTAACGGGCATTCGAGATCTTAAACACAGGGGGATGGACGACTCATAATATGTGGAGCTCATATGAAAATATGGGGATTGGTGAGGAAGTTCAATTAAGATCCATTAGTGGAATGGATCTTAATTAATGGATCGGGTTTAGATCCATTAGTGGGCCAAGATCCAACTCCTCCTCTTGGTCCCTACCTTAGCCCTATAAATACCCAAGGAGATCATGATACCAAGGTTTAATCAATCATCCAACTCAAGGCTTATTCTCTCCTCTCTTCCCTTTCTCTCTCCTAGGTCACGGCAAAAGTGAGGAGCTCACCTCCTTCTCTTCTTCTTCTTCCACCCTCAACCTTACCGTGAGCACTGATCACTAGACAAAGGGAGAAGCTTCTTCTCCCTTTTGTGGTGTGCGTCAGCGAGGGAGGAAGAGCCACGGCCGGAAGGAGGCGGCGCAAAGGGGCTTGCGGCGGCGGCGGCGCAAGTGGGAGAAGGGGGAAGGTTTCAGCCGGTTGAGTTGGGAAAGGGAGCTCTTTCTTCCTTTCTTCTTCTTCTCCATCATCCCCTCCACTACTAGAAAAAATGCATTTAACAATAGTGAATCACTGTTGTCGTATGCCAAATACCACTGTTGTTAAAGGCCATGTTGTTAAAGGGGGGGTCTACGACAACAGTGAATCTCTGTTGATTCACTGTTGTCGTTTGGTCTACGACAACAGTTTGACATCAATTTTCCACTGTTGTCGTATATCACATTCGACAATATTTTGACAACAGTTTTTCACTGTTGTCTTTTATTACATTCGACAACAGTTTTATAACCATTGTCGTATATCAATAACAACAGTTTATCACTGTTGTCGTATAGGGTTTTAACCGTTGTCGTTTAGATGAGGTTTAACAACGGTGTTTAACTGTCGTCGTATACCGAATTCACCGTTGTCTTACAATTTATCACTGTTGTCATATACCATATCCACCGTTGTCTTCTATATAACACTGTTGTCGTTTATCTGCAACAACAGTTTAGCTTTAAAAATACCTGTTGTGCGTTTGTACTGTTCCACAACAGTTTCATACCAATTTGACAACAAAGATATTTCTATTCAATTAAAAGGCAATAATTTTACCTCGAAATAAAAACTATATATATCAAACATCATCAACATATTTACAATAAAGATCCACCACAATTTTTCTACAGTCGAAACCACAAAATTAAAGCATCTTTGGTCCAAAACCGCTCTACAGACAAAACCATTAAAGTATCTTCTTACCAAAATTACAACAGTTCAAATCACAAAAAGAGAACAAACACCATCGAGCATCACCCGAGAACATCACCATCGAGAAGACGAAACCACTAAGAGAGAATGGTCTACGAACATCACCAACTTCTGCGTTCCCTGCAGCTGGAAAAAAAAACAAACACTCTAATTAGTGGCCCTGCTGGTGGAACTGGGAGGACATCGTTTAGTCTTAAATTTAATTTGCAAAACTTATTCCAGTAGCATTTAGTCGTTGGTATAAGATAAAATGATGATAAACACATTTAATCCTGATAACTTTGTGCCATTAGCGTGTAATCATGATCGAGTTTATCTATAACTAACTTACACACAAATGCAAATATTTAAATATGTAGGCAGACTGTTTGCCTTCACCTTTCTACTTCAAAAAAACATGACAAAACTATATAAATCTAGTTATCTCTAAAAAAAACAATTTCAACAAGATCAGGCATCAAAAAAAGTGTGAAAGATTATGGAGATTTCAGGAAACAAACATAAAAGGATGAACTAGACAATGAATGGAATCCATGTTGTATGGTTTAGGAGCTATTAACTAAAATGAATGGAATCAGTCCATAATAAGGACACAGTGAAACATTCGATAAAGACAATTGAGAATTAGAACAGTCATTGGTGCTTTAGTAATCACAATGGTTTAGATCTTCAATTTGGAGTCCATGTTAGTTGAATACAGCAAGAATAGAAACTATGATGTTAGGCTTCCATCCTATTTATTTCAAGCAAGGAAGTATAGAAATACAGAAATGAAGGAACAAAAAAACATTGTGTACACTCTTCACATGCAAGGAACAAAAATTACATTTATATTAGTAAGTGAAAAAAACACTCTAATTATATATTCAGTGAAGGTCTATTTGTTACTCTCATGCTGTCCTTGTGAAGGAAGGATATAAGGAATTGGAGACGCTCCAAATGCTGTGGCAACTCTTGCTATTCCTACATCCATATTTGACCAGGTTGGCAGTTGAACTTCTATGACTAACCAACCCTATTCAGTTATTTCGATCCTAAGCAAATAAAAAGTTTCTATCATTGGAATCCAGTACCACAAAGTTTGGAAGTATATCCATTATCTTAGTAGAAAATCTTGCCAAATTATCATAATGTGCTATATCATAGCACAAGTAATTCTTGGATTCACAGTACCACAAATTTGGTGAATCCAATGACAAAGTAGTTTTACACCTCAAACAATAAGTATGGCTCAAGAATCATAGTTGAAATAGAAATAGAAATCAAAGAGCAAATAAACTGAGTCAAAAACAGGGCTCTAAAAAAAATTCTGCTTGATTCACCCAATCAAGTTTCTGCAGGTTTTATACATAAAACCCCTATATATCAAGTTTCTGCAGGTTTTATACCACGGCATTAAAAGGAATTTGACCAAGAAAGTTTAATCCTTAGTAACTAACATTTACATACCTATTAACTAACATTTACATTAAAAGGAATTTGACCAGGAAAAGTTTTATCCAAGTGAAGTTGAAGCTTTCGCACCACCCAAAGACCTTAGTAACTCTCCCTATGAAAAAGGAGGGGATTCTTTTAGTTCAGAAATTTAGAAAAGCTAAAGGCTCATTGCACTCAATACCAATCAATTTTACAGAAAGAATTAAATTAGATTAGTCTCTTCAACTTTTGTAGACAAAATACCGATATAATGAGAGAAAAAGGGAACAGAAGCCATCATCAGTGAGCAAGAATCTTAGCAGCCAACCCAGAGCAACATGAGCAAGAACTATATAGTAGTGACGCCAACAGAAAAATGAATAGAAAACTTGAACATACTTGAATAGGATTTCTTACAGGTAACCAGTGATTTAAAAGCTAGTAATCAAAACCAAATAAAATCTGAACAAGATATATAACCTCTAATTTGTCTCAGTTGTTGGATAATGTATAAGCAAAGAAGTGTCCACAATCTGTTTATGACCACAATTATGTTAAATACTGGCCTACTAATGTATACTATGTTGATGATGTATAAATGTCATGTTAAATTTTGCCATGTTAAATACTGGCCTACTAATGTGTACTATATTGATGATGTACAAGCTGTCTAAGGGTTATAATAACAGTGTTGGTTAGTACAACTGACCATCTAGAATCATTCACCAGGTTACAACATCTCTAAAAAAAATATTATTGATGTATATTGTTTGATTCAGGGGAATATCATCCGAAAGCTTAGTAACTAACATTTACCAGGAAAAGTTTAAACCTTAGTAACTAACATTTACATACCTATTATCAAATATAATCCTGTATACAATCAACTATCGCGGAGCGTACTTCATCAATTTCATCTCGGGAGTACTCTGCTTTTGCAAACTATGAACAAAAACACATTATATGATTGTACAGAATAAAACATAACAACTTGAAAAAATTTATAACTAGATAACTTTAAATATTTGAGATAATAAAGAAATTATTACTATCGTTCGGAATGCATCCCCCTCGATTGATGTAACTTCTTCAGTAATTTGCTTCATAAATCTCATCACATAATATCCACATTGTTTGGCATCCGGTTGCCTAGGAACCTAAGGCAAAGCATGAAAAACCAATATATTACTATTATCAAAACAAGAGCTAAAACTGATCAAACCTCAGGTTTTTCCAGTATTCCTTGAATAAAGAGGGACTTCTTATACAAAGCTCTCCCACTCTATTTGCACCAACAGGACTACCATCTTCTGCAAGAATCTTGACCTAGACAGGAGCAGCCAGAGTTAGTGGCTGATTAAGCAACAAAGCATATGTTAGTGGTTTTCCATGGAGACCACAACCAGGAACCAAGTGAAAAAGCCAGAGGGAAGCATAATCCAGACAATCACATAAAAGAGATTGAATTGAAAGAGAAGACAAAAAAGTACACGTAAAGCAATGTCTCCAACTGCTAGAGGGTTCTCCTTCTAACTTCGAACAACTTTAAAAATTAGAATTCTGCTCAAACTTTGTGCCAAAGATAGCACTCATACAAGTTTACATCAAATTAAGTTAGATCATTTTTTTTCCATTGCAGAAAACAAAGAATTTCAATTCTGGCTCAACAATAAGTAACACTATCACCATATAAAACATGCATGGCATTCTTGTAATATAGAGAAACATGAAGCACTTTCATTTACAACCAAATACTTCACATACCTCAACTCGAGGAAGGGGTTTCCCAACAGTGCCTGCCTTTCGTGCACCATGCAAAGGATTGGATAGTGCCATAACAAACTACAAAGTGCCATAATAATCAATACAAACTATAGCTTACGCTTGTTGGCATTGAAAAGGTTAGTGCAACTGATATAGATTAAACCATCTTTTAAGAAATCAAATAGTAGGCTCGAAAACGCAAAGGGAGAATGAATATGGAGAAAACCTATACAACTAATTAAACCATCTTTTAATTACTCCATTAATTAAATCTATACAACTAATCATTATTAATCAAATTACTAGCCTACTAAACCTTAGCTCCAACTTATAAATCAATTCCAAGATTAATTCCCCACATATCGACGAAGTCATAACATAATTCTTAATTAACCATAACTTATTCAAACCAAGTAACCCTTGCATCAATGGAACCCAACCAAAATGGTATAAATTCCTCCATGAACTCACGGCAAAACACAGCCAAAGACCTATGCCAACACCACACCCAAACAAAGACAACAAACAACTAACCTATCTACCACCACTCACGGCACATAAACTTTAAAAACAAACAGACATCAAACCTGGATGATGGCCGACGACAGCTAGGTTGCGTGAAGGAAGAGTCGCGAGTGACAGGGCCGCAACTCAGATCAGAGAAAGGATGGGGAAAGGATCACCAGTGCCGGTCGAGTGAGGAGGAGATCCGGATGAAGTTACTCCGGGGGTGTCACTCGCTCGGACTGAGGTGAAGGACGGTCGACCGGCCGAGCGGCGCTCGGCGTCGCTCGCGCTTGCGGCGCCACAGGAGGAAGAAGAAGAAAGGATCGTCCGTGTCTGGCGCTCAGCGATTGACAAAGGAGCACGGATAGGATCGCACTGGCGAGGGCGGTGCGGCCGGCGACGAACCTTGGCGTCGACGATCCGAGAGAGAGGAAGGCAGTGGCACATGGCTTCGCGTGAAGGAGCTCGGCGTCGAGAACGTTCGCGACAGAGAGATGGGGGGCCTGGTGACCATTGCCCGCCGGAGATTAGGAGGCGCCGGCGAAGGGCGGCACAGCGCGATCGCGAGGAAGGGCTGCAGCTTCGGGCGGAGAGGGGAGGGGTTCGGCGGTTTCACTAGGGCACGGGGAGGTGCTTAAATAATTCTCAACTTTTTCCTTAACTAATTTATATATATACATATATTTCAAAAAAAAAAATCAAACTTCAATAGTTTGTGCGACGAGAACTTCAATAGTTTGTTATTTTTTTTTGCAGTCGGATATCCACCGTTGATCACAACAATACAACAACAACAGTTTAATATAACTGTTGTATATTGTCGTAATAAATAACAGTTTATCACATCCGTTGTTGTAAATCCAGCCTATACACAACGGTTATTTTATACCTGTTGTCGTTGAGTACACATATGACAACACTCTTGTTATTACTGTTGTCGTTTTACGTACAAGACGAACAACAAGAACGGTTAATACTAAAACTGATGTTAAATTGACATAAGACAACACTTTTTCAAAAAACCGTTGTCGATTATGTGTTGTTGAATGCAAAAATTCTAGTAGTGCGATAGCCTCTGCCCTGCTTCTGTCATATTTTATCTTACGTGGGGGCAAGATTAGGGGTCACTGTCAGCTCGCCGACCGGCACCGCCCATTCTGACATGGACAAGGGGAGCCGTGGTACGGGGTGCCAGAGCTTGTCAAGCAAGTACTGTATCAGCGGAATATCCGCGATTCAGACACGAGTGGTGTCAGGTCTGAGCCAACTTGCGCCGACTCTCGTACTACCTTTATCAGTATAGTGTCAGGGGGTAGGTACTCCCTCGAAAACCGATAATTCCCGAGTCGAAGCGCCGACCGGCTGCCCCGAGTGAGATCTTACTATGCAGCTAATGCCATACGAATTTAAACAGGGGCAGTCCGAGTCTTTGGGGCACTCAGACTCAGCCAGACCGATTCATCCTGAGAAAATAGGATTAGAACACATAGAGGACACAGATTGGCTGTTGGCCTAGTATTGACCAAACGACTTTATTCAAATGTTTGGTTCAGATTAAATATACAAAATCGATTGACTCCATATACCAACAACACTAGCTATATTCAAATTTGATTGGGCCTTGCCTTAACTAGGCAGGGTTCATTTTTCCTCAAAGAAATAATTATGATAAATTTGAGTCTGAGGACCAATTTCCTGTGGAGGGGAGGTAAGGAAAGAAAATATGCCTTGAGAAAAGCTTCCCTAGGCAACATTCCCAGTCATTTTCTAGGACCGAAGCAGAGGGAGGGAAGGAGGAGGATGGAGTAATGTTTATTTAGCTTCTTTGCATTTGGCTTCTGCTCAAATTGAGCGAGGAAATTCAGCGAAAATAAAACAGAAAAAATAATAGTCAATGTAATTAAACAGTTTTTTTTATGTTTTTAAACGAACAATTTTAGAAAACTAAACACCTTGTTTTTCATCTAGATGGTATCACAAACTAGAAGAAAAATCAATTTTAGAAAACTAAACAACTTGCATATGGCCTCTTTTTTAATCTGAGGTAGGAAGTTGTGGCCTATTGATTGGGAATTTGCAAGTTCGGATAAATATATTCCAGGCTTTGGTGAGACGATTGAAAAAGAAAAAACTTTAAACGAGATTGTGGAGCAATCACACCAACGAAGAACAATTTTGAAGATATATAGGTGTTAAATCCGACTCGTTTATTATGCTCCAGAAAATTTCTCGGAAAAGTCCTAGGGTTTCCGGGCTTTTAGACGAACTTTATGGGATTTAAATGATTTAAAACTAAACATTTGGAGGTTCGGTTACAGGGAAATCTAGCTTAGGAGTGTGTAATAGCCAAAATCTCAAATTATAGGGGCGCAAGTGGAAGAATAACAAACTGCAAGGGCTTATTTGCATAAAGCCACGGTTTGGCTTAAGGAGAGGTCTGATTTCTTCTCCCCGATCGCAGCGGCTCGAGCCCTTTCAGGTTCTCTCCTACGCGTGACCTAGCCGCAGTTGCAACGCCCGATTCTTTCTCCTCCTCAATCGCCGCAGCAAGCAGTCGAGTGCTCGTTCTCTTCCTCTCTTCTCGCGAACCCTAGCCGCAACTCCTCTTCACCCGAGCATCCCTTGTGTCTTCTTCCAGTGGATGAGTCTTCTTCCATTGGATGAATGTGCCGGCATCAAGCAGGGGCTGAGGGCGAGGATAGTGGCTACCTCAATCGGCCGTGTACTTCTCTCGACAGCTTAAACCTTGGAGATGAGCCTATTTCTTGCTTCGATCTAGGGTTGCCTTCATCTAGGTAAGCACTTGATTCTTTGAATCTCAACTTTGCCCTCTAGGGATCGATTTTGTGTTGTGCCGTGATGGTGATATCATCTCTGGATCTATTTAGGGATCGATTTCCTCTTCCCTCTTCCCCTGCTGTGATTTTCTGTCAAGTCCGTGGAATGGACCCCAGGTTCATGAGGGGCTGCCAGGAAGAAGGGATTCACTGGTTCAGTAGCTAACTTCGCCGGACCAGGTAAGGACAAGTCGAATTGGAAATTGTTGATCTAAATTAGGAGCTAATTGATTATGGTGATCGGTTTTGGATGTGAATTTTGGTGATTGATTTTATGGATTGGTGTAGCCATTGCGTAGATTAGTGGCATGATACTATTGTTATTCGATTCAGATCAAATTGGAACGTCTCTGCTTGGAGCTGTGGAAGACCCCCTGCCGTGAGCTTCCTTGATTGGTGGAGTTTTCCTTCTGATTGCGGTGGGAGTGCTGCTCAGGCTCCAGGTAAGGGATGGATGATTTGGGTTTATTGTTGTATTGATGCTTGGGTATTAATTTGTGGAAGGAGCTAGATAGTTTGCTGTGGCTATTTAGTTCAAGTAGAGCAATAGGTTAATTGCTGGACTGATACCTTGAAGGATTGGGTTGAGATTGGGTTTAGCATGAAGCTTAACCCTAATAACCTACGTGTGGGGAATGCGAATTTAGGATTGAGCCTAATTTTAATCACAATGGGTAATTAGAAACCTCTCCATTTAATTAAATGAAATGGGATAACTGGGTTAACCCTAATTTGGTTTAGGGAGTAATTAGCTACTTATCTTTCTGTAAATAGCTAATTAATTATGCCCTTGATACAGGGATTTGACTTGGATTTATTGTTGATTGGCTTATTATTGGCGGGTGGTTCTATCGCGTTTGATACGGACTTCCACTCTTGGAGGCGGGTGGGTACCCTTTGACTTATCTTGTTGACATTGTCATATTGTTATGCATAGACTGTTATAGATAGCAGTAAGTTTATACGCTATCCTTGCTTAGTATGCTTGTTCTGGATACTTATGGTTTATCCCTGAGTTATTATGCTATTAGTTCCATACAGTCTCAGGTATTGTCATATCTATATGTATGCTTAGATATCGGGATGTATCTCTTGTATTTGACATGAGGGATCTATAGTTTCCGGCCAGTATACCTTGTAGGTCACCAGTATTTCCTGTTATAGGATTTCAGACTGAGACTTAGTATACTGAGGACTTGGTGAGGGAGGTATGTGTATCTATCATACACCATCTCTGCATTGTTGCATGCCGGCGATCAGCGACTCCCTTGTGGTTGAGTCTATCGTCTTCCGGTACATGATATGCACACACGGCCACTCATGGGTTAGTGGATACCGTAGGATGTGTGCATTTGCCCTGTATTGCTCCGTTCGGCCACTATGTGGAGGGTGGTTGCGGGCGTGGTAGCAGCTAGGGATCCCTTCTCGTACTGAGCCACGAGGAGATAAGAGCTAGACTCCTCCATTGCTTGGGGTAGGAGCGTGGTCTCTGCCAGCATCCTGTCCACCCGGTCACTTAGGAGTAGTGATGGCAGGGTGCGTACAGGTTGTCACATCTCTACCCACGCGGACGTTGTGGACAATGATCCTAACTGGGACTAGGGGTGACACATATCATTGCACCATGTGCATACTTTGCATCGTGCATTGTTTGCTGCACTTGATTTCTGCACTTGTTTGACATGCATATTCTGGAGACTTGTTATCTGAGATTATATGTCTATTGGTATTCCATTGGTATTTATTACCCTCTTTTCAGGTTAGATGGATTCTAGTATGTATCTACCTCAGTACTTTCAGTTCTAGTCTTTCCCTATTGTTGATATGAGACTGTATTAGCGGAACTCTTATTGTTAGTATAACTTTCTATGCATATCTACTCTGGGTATCCGCAGAGTTCCTTTTGGACTCACACCGTTGGTTATTTTTCTAATTTCAGGTTGATGTCTAACAGGAGAGCCCTAGCCGCCAGTCCCCAGCTCGAGAGGAGCTCCGTTTTGTTTTATCTTATGTTGTTTTTCGGTTATGGACCCTGTAGTATATACTTTGCTTCCGTTGCCATGTTTTGGACATGTATTCATGATTTATTCGATGATATTGTACTTTTGAGTCCTATGTTGGATTTCGTGGGGTTTTGACTTTGTTCCTGCCCCCTGGCAGCTCAAGTGAGATCGTACTTTAGTTTTACGACGATTATAGTCATATATATGTTGTTTCTGCATGGATTTGAGGCCTGAGGCCATTTAACTGCGTGGTTGTGTTATTTGTATCTGTGTGTATGTGTAAATTATCCGCCGGACAGGGGAGGTGCTGTCCGATTCTCTATTGGATCAGCGGCTCCAAGGTCTCGGGGCGTGACAATTTATTTTTGGTATCAGAGCCTAAGTTTTGCGATCCTTGTTTTTCGGATTCGGGTTTTATGGAAATCTGGTACCAACTTATTTTTGGTATCAAGCCCAGGATGCGGGATACCATCGATTCGTGAATTTTTCGAAATTTAAATCTGACACTGAACTGGTAGGTGTCGGAGCTTGGGTCTGATGTTATTCATCCGAGTACATTACGGATCTTTAAGGTCGGGGTTGCGATACGACGACAATTTGGGACTTGGCAGCGACGGGACATCTCCAGGCTGCAAATAGGTAATTTAAGGTTAGCCTCTTGGTTTGGGTTATAATACTCGTTAACAATTTAACAGGTATGACGCGAGATGCTCATATTTCTGCACCGAGACAGGGTCGGGGCGGCCACGTAAGGGGACTGTAGAGCCTCCGGCTGTAGAGCCATCTGAGAGGACCACTGATAGAGAGTCCGATAGGCGAGGTTAGACTCCGCAGGACATCTAGAGGGGTCAGGGTTCCCCGACTCAGAGGGTCCCTACTCCTTTCCCATCAGCAGTCACTACTGCCCCTTCTGCTGTGTCTACTCCGGTAGTATTCACTGTGTCAGCGGTCGTACCACTGCCGACACCTTCAGTACCGGTAGGATCTGCATCGATGTTCCCAGCAGTTCCATCAGAGACACCTATTCCGACGCATCCCGTAGTTACCTCGGTGGTACCTGCCCCGGTTATCCCCACTACACCATCGGAGACGCCTGTACTTGCTCCGATGTATTCTACAATTCCACCAGCAGCACCTGGTCTGCATTATCAGACTACGCCATCAGCAGTACCGGCACCATCGTATGCTAATGCACCCTCGAGTATGACTACTGCAGCGTATCCCCCTACTCAGACTACGATGCAGGCCCCGATGCTCCCTTCAGTTCCACCGGCATTTATTGCCCCCGGATTTCCTACTGTACCTATGGTACCACCGGTGGTGTCCACCCCGATCATGCCTACGGCTCCTTCTATGATTCCTGCACCGGGATGTTCCACCGTGCCCCCTGCGGTATTTGCTCTTACCGATGGCGTTAGAGATCGAGCCCGGATTCCGATGTTGGCGGCGTCCGTAAAGGGCCGATTCACTTTATTCCAGGGAGGACCGGATCCAGCTGCGGCTCGAGAGTGGATCAGGACACTTGAGAGTACTTTTCGTTATCTGACGTGTTCGGAATGGGAGAAGGTTGAGTTGGCCATTTATCATCTGCGAGATCAGACGTATGCCTGGTGGACTACGCAGCAGACCGTCATTGGCGAGGAGTACGTCACCTGGCACACATTCCGAGAGGCATTTGAGGCGAGGTACCTTCCAGTAGTGTTCCGCATGGCTAGGCGACAGGATTTCATGGTTCTCAAGCAGGGAGACTTATCAGTACTGGAGTATGAGGCGGAGTTTAACCGCCTATCCGAGTATTGCCCTCACCTGGTTGCAGACGACATGGAGAGGATGACTCAGTTTCATCAAGGTTTAGCGGCATACATTCAGACTCGTATGTCAGGATTTGTCCCGACCTCCTATCGAGAGGCATTAGAGCGAGCGCTCATTATTGAGATGACTCAGCACAGACTGTTTGGGGCTAAGAAGAAAGGGAAGCAGACTGTATCGGACTCAGCTCAGACTCAGCAGCCGCAGACTACTGGACAGAAGCGCGGCAGCCAGGGTCAGTTCGCTCAAGGCACCTCTAAGGCATCATCCAGGCCCCAGAAGTCAGGTCGTTCTTCGGCAGGATCCTTTCGATCTTCTCAGCAGAATCAGGAGAGATCTACTGATGGATCATACTGTGTACAGTGTGGTTCTCGAGAGTATATTAGGGTGGATTGCCCACTTGAGCATTCTATTTGCTACTATTGTAAGCTACCAGGGCATATAAGGCGAGATTGTGCGCTGAAAGCACAGCATGAGGGTACGAGAGCTACTGGACAGAGCGGGCAGATGAGTCAGTCAGGACATCATAGGGGAGGGTATAGGACACAGTCTTCTTTCCGTCAGCCGCAGTTCGCCCCTCCAGCACCTGCCTACTATATGCCATGATATGAGGCTTGCTACACCTCAGCTGTATCGCTGAGTTTAGCATTAGGATCTCAGCAGCAGCGTATTCCTCCGCATCAGGATTATCCACCGTATCAGCCGCAGTCTCAGCTGCAATATCAGCCACAGCCACAGTCGCAGCAGTACCTGGCGGTGCCACAGCCACAGCAGTACCCGGCAGTACCACCCCCACCGCCGGAGACGGGACGAGCGTATGCGACCACCAGAGAGGAGGCACCACAGAACCAAATAGCGACTTTTCGCGGTATGATGTTCGTTTATTTACTTGTCACTTAAAATAGAGATAATTGGAATCAGTACCTTTTTATGCTTATTACGGATACTTAAAGATGGGGTCTAGGGTGGCCCTACGGGTTGGAGAGATGTTGGTTACTAATTAATGGTCCGGGGAGACCACTGGTTTCAGTAGGACGTTACCCTACCCGGAAACTTATGGTTAGTTTCCCGTATGGTAGTTATACGATATAGGGGTTAGTATATATGGTTAGATTTCGTTCAGCATATTACTATCTATATGTTGTTAGTACCTGCTGTGGGTGATAAACGGAAATTTGGGGAGGCCCGGTTGCTAGGACCCCAGAGAGCACAGCTTGAGGCGGAGTTGGTCCGTACTATTAGACGACGGATGTCCGAGGCATAGGATCGACAGAAGAGTTATGCGGATCGGAGACGGAGACCTCTGGAGTTCTCCATTGGCGACCATGTGTTCCTTCGTGTTTCACCCACGAAAGGGGTGAAGAGATTCGGTCTTCGAGGTAAGCTTGCTCCGCGATACATTGGCCCTTTCCAGATTTTGGAGAGAGTTGGAGCAGTAGCTTACCGTCTGGCACTACCCCCTTCCCTGTCTAGAGTGCACGACGTATTTCATGTATCGATGCTGAGACGGTATGTACCAGACCCTACGTATGTGCTGTCAGACGTATCTATTTCCCTGCAGCCGGATACGACGTATGAGGAGGTTCCGACACGGATTCTGGGCTACAGAGAGCGCCAGTTGTGGAACAAGACCATCCGGTTGGTTAAAGTCGGATGGCAGCATCACTCAGATGAGGAGGCTACCTGGGAGCTTGAGGATGTCATCCGAGCTCGCTACCCCCACCTATTCACTTGAGGTATGTACGAGTAGTTACTGTTCAGTATTTATATCAGCATACTTCTTGATAGTGTTTACTTTAGTGAGTATCGAAATTTGGGGACCAAATTTTTATTAGTGGGGGAGGATGTTAAATCCGACACGTTTATTATGCTCCAGAAAATTTCTCGGAAAAGTCCTAGGGTTTCCGGGCTTTTAGACGAACTTTATGGGATTTAAATGATTTAAAACTAAACATTTGGAGGTTCGGTTACAGGGAAATCTAGCTTAGGAGTGTGTAATAGCCTAAATCTCAAATTATAGGGGCGCAAGTGGAAGAATAACAAACTGCAAGGGCTTATTTGCATAAAGCCACGATTTGGCTTAAGGAGAGGTCTGATTTCTTCTCCCCGATCGCAACGACTCGAGCCCTTTCAGGTTCTCTCCTACGCGTGACCTAGCCGAAGCTGCAACGCCCGATTCTTTCTCCTCCTCAATCGCCGCAGCAAGCAGTCGAGTGCTGGTTCTCTTCCTCTCTTCTCGCGAACCCTAGCCGCAACTCCTCTTCACCCGAGTATCCCTTGTGTCTTCTTCCAGTGGATGAGCCTTCTTCCATTGGATGAGTGTGCCGGCATCAAGCAGAGGCTGAGGGCGAGGATAGTGGCTACCTCAATCGGTCGTGTACTTCTCTCGGCAGCTTAAACCTTGGAGATGCGCCTATTTCTTGCTTCGATCTAGGGTTGCCTTCATCTAGGTAAGCACTTGATTCTTTGAATCTCAACTTTGCCCTCTAGGGATCGATTTTGTGTTGTGCTGTGATGGTGATATCATCTCTGGATCTATTTAGGGATCGATTTCCTCTTCCCCTGCTGTGATTTTCTGTCAAGCCCGTGGAATGGACCCCAGGTTCATGAGGGGCTGCCAGGAAGAAGGGATTCATTGGTTCAGTAGCTAACTTCGCCAGACCAGGTAAGGACAAGTCGAATTGGAAATTGTTGATTTGAATTAGGAGCTAATTGATTATGGTGATCGGTTTTGGATGTGGATTTTGGTGATTGATTTTATGGATTGGTGTAGCCATTGCGTAAATCAGTGGCATGATACTATTGTTATTCGATTCAGATCAAATTGGAACGTCTCTGCTTGGAGCTGTGGAAGACCCCCTGCCGTGAGCTTCCTTGATTGGTGGAGTTTTCCTTCTGATTGCGGTGGGAGTGCTGCTCAGGCTCCAGGTAAGGGATGGATGATTTGGGTTTATTGTTGTATTGATGCTTGGGTGTTAATCTGTGGAAGGAGCTAGATAGTTTGTTGTGGCTATTTAGTTCAAGTAGAGCAATAGGTTAATTGCTGGATTGATACCTTGAAGGATTGGGTTGAGATTGGGTTTAGCATGAAGCTTAACCCTAATAACCTACGTGTGGGGAATGCGAATTTAGGATTGAGCCTAATTTTAATCACAATGGGTAATTAGAAACCTCTCCATTTAATTAAATAAAATGGGATAACTGGGTTAACCCTAATTTAGTTTAGGGAGTAATTAGCTACTTATCTTTCTGTAAATAGCTAATTAATTATGCCCTTGATACAGGGATTTGACTTGGATTTATTGTTGATTGGCTTATTATTGGCGGGTGGTTCTATCGCGTTTGATACGGACTTCCACTCTTGGAGGCGGGTACCCTTTGACTTATCTTGTTGATATTGTCATATTGTTATGCATAGACTGTTATAGATAGCAGTAAGTTTATACGCTATCCTTGCTTAGTATGCTTGTTCTGGATACTTGTGGTTTATCCCTGAGTTATTATGCTGTTAGTTCCATACAGTCTCAGGTATTGTCATATCTATATGTATGCTTAGATATCGGGATGTATCTCTTGTATTTGACATGAGGGATCTGTAGTTTCCGGCCAGTATACCTTATAGGTCACCAGTATTTCCTGTTATAGGATTTCAGACTGAGACTTAGTATACTGAGGACTTGGTGAGGGAGGTATGTGTATCTATCATACACAATCTCTGCATTGTTGCATGTCGGCGATCAGCGACTCCCTTGTGGTTGAGCCTATCGTCTTTCGGTACATGATATGCGCACACGACCACTCATGGGTTAGTGGATACCGTAGGATGTGTGCATTTGCCCTATATTGCTCCGTTCGGCCACTATGTGGAGGGTGGTTGCGGGCGTGGTAGCAGCCAGGGATCCCTTCTCGTACTGAGCCACGAGGAGATGAGAGCTAGACTCTCTCATTGCTTGGGGTAGGAGCGTGGTCTCCGCCAGCATCCTGTCCACCCGGTCACTCAGGAGCAGTGATGGCAGGGTGCGTACAGGTTGTCACAGCTCTACCCACGCGGATGTTGTGGACGATGATCTTGACTGGGAGTAGGGGTGACACATGTCATTGCACCATGTGCATACTTTGCATCGTGTATTGTTTGCTGCACTTGTTTGGCATGCATATTCTGGAGACTTGTTATCTGAGATTATATGTCTATTGGTATTCCATTGATATTTATTACTCTCTTTTCAGGTTAGATGGATTCTGGTATGTATCTACCTCAGTACTTTTAGTTCTAGTCTTTCCCTATTGTTGATATGAGACTGTATTAGCGGAACTCTTATTGTTAGTATAACTTTCTATGCATATCTACTCTGGGTATCCGCAGAGTTCCTTTTGGACTCACACCGTTGGTTATTTTTCTTAATTTCAGGTTGATGTCTAACAGGAGAGCCCTAGCCGCCAGTCCCCAGCTCGAGAGGAGCTCCGTTTTGTTTTATCTTATGTTGTTTTTCGGTTATGGACCCTGTAGTATATACTTTGCTTCCGTTGTCATGTTTTGGACATGTATTCATGTTTTATTCGATGGTATTGTACTTTTGAGTCCTATGTTGGACTTCGTGGGGTTTTGACTTTGTTCCTGCCACCTGGCAGCTCAGGTGAGATCGTACTTTAGTTTTACGACGATTATAGTCATATATATATTGTTTCTGCATGGATTTGAGGCCTGAGGCCATTTAACTGCATGGTTGTGTTATTTGTATCTGTGTGTATGTGTAAATTGCCCGCCGGACAGGGGATGTGCTGTCCGATTTTCTATTGGATCAGCGGCTCCAGGATCTCGGGGCGTGACAATAGGGACCTTAGGTCATCATGAATAGATAAACTCCTAAAGAAGGGGGCATTTGAACCCAAATTTAGGGCATATTGGTGGTTAAGGAATGAGAGATTCCACTCCACCATCAGTTAACGCTTTCCTACTACTTTGTTTTTTAGCTTATTACTTTTGAAGCTAACGAGCTAACTTTCCGTGTAAATCTGACCGAGATAGTGATCGTGGCTAAATTGCAAAAGAAGACACTGCATATTAGATGCAATACAATGGATTTTAGATGAACATGTGCAGAACTATTCATCAGAATTAGGAATTAAATGATTAAAATCAATTGAGGTTATGATTTCGTAAAAGGAAGCAATACTAAAACTTACCTTTGGCAACTATTGGGATATACATCAGGAATCGCCGGCCGTGCGTCCGTCGATGACAGGATTGGTGTATTTGAGAGCGCGTTAAGCCGAACCCCTTTCCCCTCGCCGTGAGACGGTCTTGCATCACCGTCGAGCTTCAATGAAGCCGAACTTCCCGAATTCGTTCCTAGGATCTCCGCCCTCATGTCCGACGATATTCGGCCGACGAAGAGCTTCTCCCTCACGCAACTGTAGGAATCGACTAAGGTGACGGGCGGATGACACAAGGCGTCAGGCGGCGGCGGCGATGACGGTGATGCGAGCGGGCCCCACAAGTGTCCAGAAAAGATAAATCATAATTTTTTACTGATAGAATAAGACGTCTAGGACCGAGAAAATTTAAGTCAATAGACTATATTTTTATCCGTGTGTGACTGACGACTCTCGAACTTGAGATCTCTGTTGTAAACAGTCAGATATCTTACCAGCCGAACTTCGACACGAGGAGACGTAGGAATGGAATTAACGCATTTATGAATAATTTATAATATGCATAATGACAATTCAGATCGAATGGGGTTAGAATTTTTTTTTTTACTCCCAAACTGAACCCGACTTAAATAATAATCGATTCAAAATAATTTTTTTATTATTTTCTCTATAATCTTTTATTTTTATCTCAATACTCATCAATATTATACTAAAAATTGATATTAATATATTTTAATTTTTATAATAAAATTTGATTTAATCTTAAAAACCCGCTAAGCTTAAATTTGGGTCGATCCAAATCCAACTCAAAAATTTAAAATCCAAAATCCTCTAATCTGAATCCAATCTAAATTTAAAAATTTTCAACTAGTACTTAATTTTTTTTGAATTGATCCAGGTTTAACCGTCGGATCGAATTTATTTTTAAGACCGCTATATTGATTAATAACCTCCCAACAGGCGATACCTATATTTTATTTGGGTAAAAAACAAAAAGTCCCCAGATTTTATGAATCATTATAAGGGTACGTGTTCGTTTTTTTAATAAATAAATAAATAAACGATCGGTTCCTTGATTTTATCTCTAAATTATATCTCAAAATAATTAGGATAGAAGCAATTAGGTAGCTTCTATAATATATAACAATTATCAGATAGCTACTATAGTATATAAAGTAACCCAGTAATTATTATAACGTGTTTAATTTGAGTTTATAATTTAAAATTTATATCATATAAAAGTTATCTAATAACTTTATACACTATTAATTATAATAAATATGTTAAATAATTTATACACAATATAAATTATTATCCAATAGCTATCTCTAACTTCATAGCAATTGGATAATTTATACACAATATAAATTTTTAATTCTAAGTTTACTCTAAATATGTTAAATAATTATTGAGTTACTTCTATAAATTATAATAAATATTGAATAATTTTTATACGGTATAAATTTTAAATTTTAAATTCACTCTAAACAAAACTGCATATTGTAGAATACAGAAAGATTCAGAAAAAATTTCAGGATAAAATTATGGGAGGATATCTATTTGATTTTCTTTTGGATTTTTAGAATAAAATGATGGGTGGACATCCATTTGATTTTATTTTTTAAAAAAGGAACACTACTATCGTCTGTTCTCTTAATATTTTTACGCTATTTATTTTATCTTATATACCTAAATAATTTTTTAAAACATAATAAACTCCTTCCCAACATCTTTATGTATTAGCATTTATACGATCTCCGCGCCTCCAGCGTGCAGTACAGTAAAAGAATGAATAATTATCATCTGACATATTCTTGGTTTATCATTAATTATGATATATTTTAGAAGATTATTTTTTTAAATGGGGCGTGAACTCTGAGACTTCTTGGCCGTTCACCATAAGCACTTTCCAATTTTTCTTGACGACCAAGGGAAAACTTTCATGGGACCAAGCCGGTCGCTTGAGATTCGACGTTACTGTCGGGGATCGACTGGTTGGCAAACGAAGGATGAATTGACCCTGTAAATATAAACTTATCTTTTGTCTTGCTTAAACAAATATCAAGATTAATTCCACAAATAACATAAATAGATTAATAACATTAAAGCAATAATAAAAAAAAGAGGCACAACCGATTTACTTAGTTTGCAACCAGAAAAATTGCTAATCCAAAGCAAAATAAAGCTCGATTTCTTAATTAACTCATTGGGGTAAAGAAGCCTCTTTACATAAGGAAGAACTCAAGAAAACAATAGAAACATAGAAAGAAATTCGTGTGAATTACTTAATGTAACAGAGCTCTGGGGTCTATTTATAGCCTCAGTCAAATTTATCTCATCGCTGACGTGGCTCTACACGGGTGCTCGAGTGCTTAGGGGAGCTTGACACGTGGCTTAGAGGTTATCCACTTCGCAACGTTCGCGAACGGCTAGCTGTGGATGACTTATAGCTTCTCGGGTGCCTGTATGCACTGGGGTGCCCGAGAACACGGGTACCCTAGTGCATAGGGGCTCCCCCATTCACAGATGCCCGAGTTGACACGGGCGCACGAGTTACTTTCGATCAGCACAGTGTTGACTAGTCTTCAGTGGGTCTTCTTGGATGTTCTCGGACCTTCCAAAGTTAGGCTCACTTGAATAGACCCAACCACGATTCGAAACCGACGGTTCGACGGTTCGAAACCGACGGTTCGACGGTTCGAAACCGACGGTTCGACGGTTCGAAACCGACGGTTCGACGGTTCGAAACCGATGGTTCAACGGTTCGAAACCGACGGTTCGACGGTTCGAAACCGACGGTTCGAAACCGACGGTTCGACAGTTCGAAACCGACGGTTCGACAGTTCGAAACCGACGGTTCGACGGTTCGAAACCGACGGTTCGACGGTTCGAAACCGACGGTTCGACGATTCGAGGGAGGTCGACCCTTAACCTTAACCGCCCAAGACGGTTACGGTTCACGGTTCGGAATCGCCAATTCACGCTTCGATTCACAGTTCTTCACGATTCGAGATTATTATATTAAAAAAAAATAAAAATTTAAAATTTAAATATAGAATTTATTTAAAAAAGGTTTGCACTTATTTAAGTTGTCTACGTATCCCCTTAGGGTATAGGGGGACCAAAGCCCGCGTAGTTCTTTTACATTTTTATCATTTACAATTTACATCACTCACTTCCATTTCCTCCCATTCCCGTTGTCTTTGTTTCTTCGGTATCAAATTCTTCGACTTCATCTTCTGAAAGTTGCATTCCTTGGATTCTTTTCTCGGTTCTGGTCCAATCGTCTAGTAGAATTTGAGCTTCCATTGAGTCGGGAGACATAGTTGATCGTCGTTCATCTAATATGTTGCCACCGACACTAAACGTATTAAATACGGTAACTCAAAAGTCGGGTCCCAAAAATTTTTCAAAAAATTATCGGATAGATTTTAGGGTTTCGAGGCTTATGGACGAAGATCTGGGAGTTTAATTAAGTAAACTCGAATCTTTTAAGGGTTAAAGGAAGAGGGAATCCAAAAATTAAGGACCAGATTGGCTTTAACTAAAGGCTAAGGGGCTAAATCAAAATGACCATCCACTTAACTCTCCTCCTCGGCCCAAATGCCTCACTTCCCTTCTTCTCTGTGACTTCGGCTCGAGCAGAAAGCGGCCGCTTGGAGTATGCGTTCGTCGGCGGACGCCGCCTTCCTCTCGAGCTCGGATCGGTTCCCCACTTCCGTTGGGTTGAAGGTGAGTTAGAGTCTGCTTCGTGGTTGCGATCCTTGTCCCCGATCTTGATTGTATTTTACATTTGGCAGGGAAGTGTGTGGTTGTTGTGAGGTTGATCGACTGGGATGATACTATGAGTTTTCGAAGCCTAGGGTTCTCGGAGGGCTCCGGAGAAAGGGCACCTACGATATTAGGGCAAGGTTGTTCCCTGCGCCTAATTTCGTTGGATTCGGAGTTGAGGATCGTTGCCGAAGCACTTCAGGTGAGGGTTCGTTCAGTTGTGTGGATCTTGACGAATTGTTGTTAGTTTAGATGAATAATTAGGTATAGCCCGAACTATTCTCTGTTGGTGCAATCGACCCAAGGTTGATCAGGTAAATCATGAGTTTTGATGTGTGTGTCAATATAATTAAGTTAGGTTTTCATGTTAATTTGATATGTGTGCTTGAGTCGTGCATGACTTGATGAATCACACATGGAGTAACGGAGTGAAGCATCCGAGGGACGAGAGCCAAGGAAGAGGACTTCAAGGGCGAGCCAAGGAAGTAGACTTCAAAGGCATACGTGAAGAATGGCATGGAGGCAAGCCGTAGGCATGTGTGCGCATTCGAGGGACGAGAGCCGAAGGAAGAGAACTTCAAGGGGCAAGCCAAGGAAGTGGACTTCAAGGCATACGCGAAGGGTGAACTCCGGTGAGGTTAAGAGTGCATTTGTAAGTAGAGCAGTCGACTGGCAAGGGGACCAGTCGACTGATACTATTGAGGGAGCACTATAGCAGTCGACTGGTATGGGCACCAATCGACTCATCTTTCTGTGAGTTTCGAACAACCTGGAGCAGTCGACTGGTCTAGGGACCAATCCACTGGTGTGTTCGAAAAAGAGTCGTTGGCTGAGGGATCAGTCGTACTGGCCCTGGGAGCAGTTGACTGATCGCGAGCTGGGATGTTTGTTTAACAACCCTCTCCACTATTTAAGTGGGAGCTTGAGTCTTGGAGAAGGTTAGCTCTTCATTGTAAGATCTTCTCTCTAGTGTTCAAGTGCTTAAGCTCCTAGTGCTCATCTTCCTCCTCAAACCCTAGCTCAATCTTGTAAGCAGGAAGAAGGATTGTGAGAGGTTGTTCTCCACCGAGAAGGAGAAAGAGTTAGCCGTAGATTGCCGGGGCATGATCCACCGAAGGATCAAGGGATCGCCCACCTCAAGGACACGCTGTGGAGTAGGAGCAAGAAATCTCCGAACCACGTAAACCGGTAACGTGTTAGCATTGTTTGTTTTAATTGTTAAGCTTCCGTTTGTGCTAACATTGTAGGGAGAATTGCGAATTGGGGTTACCGAGCTATTCACCCCTCTCTAGTCGTGCCATCGATCACAACAAGTGGTATCAGAGCATAAGGACGCCTTCAACGGACTAACCGCCGAGAAGAGCAAATCATCAAAAATGGTCGGCTCACACATCTAACCGCCAAAGTTTGAGGGAGAATATTCATGGTGGAAGAAAAGGATGGAGGTATTTTTCAATACCGATTTTGATATAATGCTAATCATGAAAAATGGGTTTGAAGTGCCTAGGGATCAAGACAACAAATTGCTTGAGAAAATAAGATGGAGCAAGAAGCAAAGGGATGACTACCTAGCAAATTCTAAGGCCTTGCACCATCTACTAACTGCGCTCCCCCAACAAGAAGTCACAAGAATTGGGAGCTACTCAAGTACCAAAGATATATGGGATAAGCTAATAGAGCTTCATGAAGGCACTTCGGACGCGAGAATGGCAAAGAGAGACCTCCTCCGATCCCAACTCAATAATATCAAACTTGATAAAGGGGAAAATGTATCAAATTTACATGCTAGATTTAATGAAATACTTAATAGACTAACAAGTGTAGGGGAACAATTATCCAACCGAGACATTTTGATGAAAGCCATCAATGCATTTCCAAGAACATCAAATTGGATCTCAATGATGGACTCATACTACATTTCCAAGGATCTAGAGAAAACATCTCTAGAAGAATTCTTCTCAACCATGAAACTTCATGAAACTCGAGTTGGAGGAACAATTGAAGAGGTATTCAAGCCAAAGAGTATAGCCCTAGTGGCAAACAAGGGAAAAGGTAAAAAGAAAAAGGCTTCCTCATCCGATTCAGAGGAATCAAGTGCATCAATGGATAGTGATGCGGAAGCCTACATGGTAAGGAAAAATGAGAAAAGCATTTAAATATTTTTCTACTAACAAGTCTCATGATAAGAAAGGGTCAAGAAGCAAAAGTAGAACAAGGATGATCATTTGATACAATTGCCAAGGTGAATGACACATGAGAGATGAGTGCCCCCTCTTGAAGAAGAAGAAAGGAAAAAAGAAAGAAGAGAAGAAGAAATCAAAGGAGAAAGGGAAGAAGGTGCAAAAGTTGAAGGCCACATGAGATGATTCATCCTCATCGGAGGAGGAGGAACATCATGTATCCCATTTTGCACTAATGAAAATTGAAGGCATTGCCTCCAGGTCATCCGAATTTAAAGAAGAGAAGAGCTCAAGTGAAGGGGGAGGCTCAACTTCGGAATCGGACGTCTTGGTAAGTGAGGTATACAATTTACCCACTTCTACTCTTGTAAAAATAATTTCTAGCACTAATGATGATTTGGCTAAAGCTAGAAAGAAGATTAAGGACTTGAAAAATGAAAGCATGCTAAAAGAAAAATTAGAATCCATGGAAATTAAGGATGATGTGCATGTTTCTTCTTCCATTTTAAATGACTCATGTTTAGAAGAAGAAAATCAGGATTTAAGGGAAATGGTAGATAATCTTACCAAAGTCCTTAGGAAATTTAAAATTGGCTCAAAGACACTAGATATGATCATTGAGAGCCAAAGGTCAAGTTTTAAGAAAGAGGGATTAGGTTTTGGGAAATCTAACAATGGAAAAACCTATCATTGTCTACTTGCTAGAGGACAAGCAAAAAACCAAAACCCTAAGTAAGAAATGGATTCCCAAGGAGTACTTGGTCAACCCAATTAGGAAACATTTCTATTGGGTACCAAAGTCAATCCTTAAGGATTAGAGGATTTGGGTTGAGTCAACCATGTTGTTAAAATTTTAAATTTTTAAAATTTGGTTGACTTGAGATATTAAGGGGGAGTATGTAGCCCATAGTAAAAATTCTTGATAAAATGAGCTAAATAAGGCTTACCTTTAACACATCTCATATTACCTTGCTTTATAATTGTATTTATGCATATGAGATTTAGGATGATACAAATAACTCACTTATGTTTGTGACATTTTGATGAGTTATTGGATGCATCACATTAGTGACAATAGACCAACTATGGGAAAAGTAAATATTTAATTAATGAACATATTGCCCATAGATCATAGTTGGACATTTCAAATGATTTTAAAACATTTTTGTGTTTTATTTTCTATGGCATAAGTTTGCAAAACACCTGGTTTCAAAACTAAAATGCAAGGTTGATACAAAATGGAGTGTTTTTCAAAGAATTTAAGTTTTGGTCAAAAAGTCAAACATGTTTAGATTTTGATGAAAATGTTTTTTCTCTGTTAGAATACATCATAAAAAATATGTTTGCAAAGTTTCATGATTTTTCGAATTCTCCGAAATTATTCATGCATTTCTGAATTTTGGCTCAAAGGCTGAAATTTTTAGACTGATATGTATCAGTCGACTGGCCCAGGGGACTGATAACTGAATCAGTCGACTGGCACAGGTAGTTTTTGATTTCTGGGCTTTTTCATAATATGAAACTTGTCCCAAATTGATACCAATAGGTAATATTGTTTGGAGCAATCTTTTTGATGGTGTCAAAGGGGGAGAATTGAAAAGTTTAAGTTTGATTTTAACTTAACTCTTTATGTTTGTGAGGGAAAAAATTAAAAATCTTATGATAAGACATAGGTTAAGGGGGAGGATGTATGTTTATGCTTCTTAGTATACTATGCTTTTAATTTTCAATTGTTATGTTAGTACCTAACTTAAATATATTGCCACACATCAAAAAGGGGGAGATTGTTGGTGCAATCGACCCAAGGTTGATCGGGTAGATTATGAGTTTTGATGTGTGTGTCAATATGATTAAGTTAGGTTTTCATGTTAATTTGATATGTGTGCTTGAGTCGTGCAGGACTTGATGAATCACACATGGAGTAACAGAGTGAAGCATCCGAGGGACGAGAGCCAAGGAAGAGGACTTCAAGGGCGAGCCAAGGAAGTAGACTTCAAAGGCATACGCAAAGGATGGCATGGAGGCAAGCCGCGGGCTTGTGTGCGCATCCGAGACACGAGAGCCGAAGGAAGAGAACTTCAAGGGGCAAGCCAAGGAAGTGGACTTCAAGGCATACACGAAGAGTGAACTCCGGTGAGGTTAAGAGTGCATTTGTAAGTAGAGCAGTTGATTGGCAAGGGGACCGGTCGATTGATACTACTGAGGGCGCACTGTAGCAGTCGACTGGTATGGGCACCAGTCGACTCATCTTTCTGTGAGTTTCGAACAACCTGGAGCAGTCGACTGGTCCAGGGACCAGTCGACTGGTGTGTTCGAAAAAGAGTCGTTAGGCTAGCCGTTGGCTGAGGGATTAGCCCAACTCGCGATCAGTCGACTGCCCCCAGGGCCAGTCGACTGATCGCGAGTTGGGCTATTTGTTTAACAACCCTCTCCACTATTTAAGTGGAAGCTTGAGGCTTGGAAAAGGTTAGCTCTTCATTGTAAGATCTTCTCTCTAGTGTTCAAGTGCTCAAGCTCCTAGTGCTCATCTTCCTCCTCAAACCCTAGCTCAATCTTGTAAGGAGGAAGAAGGATTGTGAGAGGTTGTTCTCCACCGAGAAGGAGAAAGTGTTGGGGCAATCTATGGTCCAGAGTGACCATGTGTTTTGATGTTTGAGCAAAGGGTTTAAGTTAGGTTCACCCTTGTGTTTGATATGTGTATTTGAGTGTGCAGGTTTTGCAGGATACACATGGACTTAGCTGGACGACTTCGGGACCGATTAAGGATGGCATGGGAGACAAGCCGAGGGCTTGCATGCATCTGAGGGACCGTGGACAAAGCAGGGACGATGAGGCGAGAGAAGCGGACTTCGAGGCATATGTGAAGGATGGCATGGGAGACAAGTCGTGAGCTTGCATGCATCTGAGGGACAAGAGTTAAAGTCGAAGAGGGCTTGAAGGCAACAGGTCGAGGCTGCTGGAGCAGGGACGATGAGCTGAGGGAAGCGGACTTCGAGGCATACGTGAAGGGTGGCATGGGAGACAAGCCGCGGGCTTGCATGCATCCGAGGGACGAGAGCCAAAGTCGAAGAGGGCTTGAAGGCAACAGATCGAGGCTGCTGGATGAAGAGTCGGTTAAGTCGTAAGGGGTCGAGTGCTGAGGGAATTATACTCGGGAATGAAATCCTAGGGTTCGAGTACTGAGAGAAATGTACTCGGGAAAGGGAAACCTTAGGTGTAGAGGTGGGCCAGTCGACTGGTGCCAGGGCAATCGACTGATGAAGTCCACAGAAAGATCAGTCGACTGCCCATGGACCAGTCGACTGATGGCAACTTAAAATTCGAACGTTAGGCTGTAACGTTCGAATTTAAGTGGGACCAGTCAACTGACCTTGGACCAGTCGACTGGTAATAGTCATTTCAGCATAGAGCACTATTTAAAGGGGCTCGGGTTTGTCTGAAAGTTCTTGACGAAATTGGCTTTAGTTAAAGGCCAATTAGTAGTCTAAGTTCTCAGAAAGGTGTTGCGGATTGTGGCGAGGTTTCTCTGTAAGTACCTCTGGTAGATTTTGATGTGATCAACCGATTTAAGTTAGGTCCTGGTGTGTTTAATCCCTCTGCTAAGTGAACAGGAGCTTAGGTACGGAGGAAGTCGAGCGTAAGACGTGGACGAGAAGGATTGTGCGGGGAAGTGAGCCAACATGCTCGGTACAATCCGAGGGACGCGGAAGCTGCGAAAGAGTGCGCCGGTGGAGCGAGAAGGACATGTGCGGTGTCCGAGGGACGAGAAGTCGGGAGGAAGGAGCTCGAGGGGGAAAAGGCCGAAGTCGGGTTCGGGTGAGCCTAACTCCGGTTGGCCGAAAATCACCTAGAATACGAAGAACCAAAAGAATGGTCAGTTTGACCATGTCAAATAAGGCGCTCGAAAAAAGAAGAATTTAATTGCTGCTAAAAAGACTCGATCCCAAGACCTCACCTAAGATATATTCCCATGGTTACTACTTGGGATAGCTAGTGATGACAATATGTAGTTGCCAATGTTACTACTTGAAGATTACAACAGCGAAGTCTAGAGCAGAAGAAAAGGTCTTAAAGGATAAAACCTTATCTTTTAATCAGATCCAATGGATGCAGTTTAATCCCATTCAAGATCAACCATTCAGATTACATCCATGGATCAACGGCTAAGAGAAAATTCCTCAACAATCAACAATCCAGATTTATTCTCTTAGGCTATAAATAGGCTTAGAGTTTCAGCCTTTTCATTTATTCAATTAATTCATTCTTGTAAACTCTCTAAAAGTCTAGCGTGCTATTTTTGTAAGACTTCTCTGCCACAAGGAGATTTTTATTGAGCGTCCACTGCCTTGGAAGTAACGTTCACAGTTGCGACCATGTTTCTTTTTTAAAGATGAGTGCCTCCACTTTCATATTTTTTTTACCGTCTATTCACCCCCCTCTAGCCGGTCCAACCCGATCCAACATTCTCCACCCACAAGGAGTTACACGAGCTAGCCTTCCAGGGAGTCATCCACCGACGGATCGGGATCGTCTATCTTACGGACAACCGTGGAGTAGGAGCTTCTCTCCGAATCACGTAAATTGGTTTGTCTTCTTAATTGTTAGATTTTAGTATTTGTTATTTCCGCTTGTGCACTAACAACGTGTAGGAAGAAAACCACGATTAAAGAAAGAAAGTCGAAAAGTTGCTATTCACCCCCCCCCCCTCTAGCAAACGACAAGGTCCCAAAAAGTGGTATCAGAGCCAGGTTCACTTATCTACGGACTAACCGTAGAGAGAGCAAGAAGCTAGAGGAAATGGCGATTGAAGAAAAATTGGGGGATGATATCAATGCTCCGCCTTCCTACGATCGTGAGAGTTTCGAGTATTGGAAGATGCGGACGAAGATATGGTTCGGGATGGATTGGAACAACATGATCGTGCTAGAAGAGTCATTTGAAGTTCCAAAAGATAAATAAGGGAAAAAGCTCCGGCCACGATATTGAAACAAGGAGCAACAAGCACAATCAATGGCAAATGAAAAGGTAATTTCAATATTATTGAATATTTTGCCTAATAATATAATTAGTGGTGTAGGTGAATATAAAAATGCTCACGAGCTATGGAGCAAGATGATAATTTTACATAGAAATCCTACACAAGCTCAAGTAATAGAAGAGCCCAAGGAAATGAGCTTAATGGTCCAAGAAGAAAAAAATGACCAATCAGATGAGGGAGGAAGCTCAACATCCACAAAAAAGGAGAAAGAAGAAAAAGATTCATCCATCTCCTCAAGTGAAGTGACACAAGAAATTGAAGAACCATCCACTTCATCAAAGCGGGAAGAAGAAGTCTCCACTTCAAGGATTGAGGGGGAGAAGAGACCATCCTCAATATCGGAACAAGAAGAAGTTTCCACCTCCATCAAAGCAAAGTCAAAGGATCACATTATTTGCTTTGGGTGTAATGAAAAGGGACACTATAAGGACAAGTGTCCAAAGGATAAGAAAAATGAGGTAAATCCTAAACCCAAGTAAATTCCTTTAAATTCTAACATGAGTTGTAGGGAAAAGAATGAGAAGAAGCATATAAGGTGCTTCACGTGTGGTGAGCTAGGACACTACCACACCAAATGCTCAAGGAAAGAAGAATTCAAGAAATTAGAGCATTTGAGGAGATGGGAGAAGAAGGAAAAGAAGAAAAGCTCACATCAAGGGAGAGCTACAAGGGTAAAAGAGGTAATCCCTAACTTTAAGTTTAAATGTAATTCAAATGTAAACTCCTCCATGCATGTTAGAAATAATGAAAACTATTTACCCATGCATAGTTTTGGTTTTAGATATCATGATAAAAATAGGGTTAATGTTGCATATCAAAACCCTAGGAAATTCATGCATCATGATAAACCTATAACCTTTAGACCTAAGGAACAAGGCATTAATCCCAAGAAGGGAAGACACATGCCTAGAATGGGTAGGTCTAGGAATGTCTAAAGAGGACATGTTGATTCTAGGTTTAAAAACCTAGAAAGGGAAAACCAAGCCTTGAGGGCAAAGCTTGATAAATTGGAGAAAACTCTAGATAGATTCACTATTGGATCTAAGGGTTTAGGTATGGAGTTGGGTAGTCAAAAACCCAACAATGATAGATCGGGTCTAGGATACCGATCTAAGTTCTCCAATATCAATTAAAAGAAATATGCTAGGGTAGCATATAACTATGGCAATGAGGGGAAGTCCAAAAATGGCAAGGGGATGCCATGTAAAAGTAAGAAGAAAGTCTTAACCAAGGACAAGGGGTCCAAAGTTAAGAAGGTTAGGGTTGTAGACCAAGAGTCACCGGAGGTACACCGGTGTGGTCTAGCGTTTGTTGAGTCACCTAGGGAGGTGGTTAAGGCTAAAAGCTCAAGGGGGAGCTCTAGGAGCCAAGTTGGGACCCATGGTCTATGGATCCCGGGAGGATTTCTCTCGGAAGTCTAGATGGGTCATGAAGTGTGCCAAAGGAGTTGAAAACGGATTTGAAGTCTCAATCCTAGGGATTTGGCACAATGGGTTTGAGTTTCATCCATGAAAATATGACACTGGGGTCATAAAGCATGGAAATTGGTTTTTGATGTATAGATGTCATATAAATCAATGCTAGGGATGCATTATGATTTGGTATGGGCAGAGACATCAAGAGGAGGTCAAAACTAGGACTTTCGGTCAAGGGTCAAGGTTCAATTGAACCGTTTAGGTAGTTTTGGATTTTTATGTCAATCTTGAGATTGGTGATAGATACATGTTTGAATGTATTTTCCCCAAGTAGACATGGGTATCACAAACCTCTCCATAAAATTTTAGAATTTTTGGAAATTTATGAAATTTCTGTTGCATTTCTGAAATTGGGTCAGAAATGCTAAAAATGAGATTTTCAGGATGTCAGTCGACTGATAAAGGGCCGAAACTGATTTTTCAGCAATCAAAAGGTGTCCAAATGGTGTAAAACAAGTGTGTAATCTTATGGGGGATTAGTACACTTTGTTTATGATCATTAGAGGTTAAAGGATCCAATAAGAGAAAAATTATTGGAGTCTTTTTGATGTGTGGCAAAGGGGAAGAAGTGTTAGGTTTAAGTGGGAAACCAACGCGCCTTTGCAAGAAATCCTTGGTCAAGGGAGAGCTTAGGTAAAGGGGGAGCAGTGTTGCTCATTTGGTGGCAGAAGGGGAACCTTAGGAAGGTTCTTAAAAAGCCTTTGTAAGTCCAATGTAGGAGGAGCCTTGGAGAAGTTTTTAAAAAACCCGTTTTGGTAAAAGTCCTAAACTCTTGGGGAGATTAGGTGTGGGGATGCCTTGTGATAGGATTCATGCATGTTTGCATTGCATATACATTGGCGGTGTAAGTCTAAGGTGAAGCCTTGGCAACGTAAGTCCAAATGGTTATTAACATTGTATTTGCTATTTGTTTTCCCTAATATAAACGCATTGCCAAACATCAAAAAGGGGGAGATTATTGGGGCAATCTATGGTCCGGAGTGATCATGTGTTTTGATGTTTGGGCAAATGGTTTAAGTTAGGTTCACCCTTGTGTTTGATATGTGTATTTGAGTGTGCAGGTTTCGCAGGATACACATGAACTTAGCTGGACGACTTCGGGACCGGTGAAGGATGGCATGGGAGACAAGCCGAGGGCTTGTATGCATCCGAGGGACCGTGGACAAAGCAGGGACGATGAGCCGACAGAAGCGGACTTCGAGGCATACATGAAGGATGACATGGGAGACAAGTCGTGGACTTGCATGCATCTGAGGGACGAAAGACAAAGTCAAAGAGGCCTTGAAGGCAACAGATCGAGGCTGCTGGAACAGGGATGATGAGCTGAGGGAAGAGGACTTCGAGGCATACGTGAAGGGTGGCATGGGAGACAAGCCGCGGGCTTACATGCATCCGAGGGATGAGAGCTACTATTTGGAACTTGCTGTGAGTTAGAAAGTGGATCTGCTATGTTTAGTTTTTCCTTGTGTTGTTGGAGCTACCCCTTTAGTTTTGGAGTGGTAATTTGGGTCTTGGGTTAGACTTGGGTTAAACTTAAGCTGGACCCAATTAATTAAATGGTTACGATAATTAGGATCACTACTAATACGAGTTAATAGTTGATTTGCTACTTTTACTTAGATCGCTAAGGAAGATGTATTTGATATAGGACACTGACTTGATTATTTCCTTGCGGATTTTTGGACGGGATGATCTCTTCGCATACGAGCACCTACTTAGAGGCGGGTACTTTGGACTTATCTATTTTAGATATTGTCACAGATTTTATGCATAGTTAGTTATAGATAGTAGTAGAGTTTTATTTATTTCCTGCTTCCATATAATACCCTTGATATTAGCTGTTTGTTTAGACGATAGATTTATTTATGTACTACTTCGAGATTGGATCTCTTTACTCTCTATTGTCGCATATTGTTGTATATCGTGATTAGAGATAGGATACCTTATACCAGCACTAGGGCTAGGATATGGTGCATACCAGTTATTTGGACCTCTGCATATCATGTTAATGATTGGTAGACTAGCTAGGTAGATATGGTATATGATATTGTCATGCATCGTTCTTGCATGCGCATGAGCTGGCGGCATAGAGCTCCCAGTTATGTGGTCGAGACACGTCATCTGTCATGACGGTCATGATCTGCACATATTGTCATACGCGAATAGTGGCTATTGGAGGGTGCACACAGTTGCCCTGTCGAGACTCTGCACGGTCACTCATGAGCAGTGATTCTGGTGCATCGTAGCAGTCAGGGACCCCTCCGGGTGTGGGCAGTAGTTTTGCTGGCTGGTGACGGTGTGATCGGGGGATTATGGGAATCCATTAGACTTAATAGGTTGCTACCCCACTCGGGAAGCATATGGTTGGTTTCGTTCAGCATTGACATTGGGTATGAATTGATAGTATCTACTATGTGTATATGACGAAATTTGGGGACCAAATTTTTGTTAGTGAGGGAGAATGTTGAAATACTGAAAATTTGAGGGGCTAGTATTAAAGTTACCTATACTTAAGGGTTTACGTAAGATTTGCCAAACCCGGAGGGGCTAGTTGTAAAACAGCCACCCCCTTTACATTTGTTCCCTTTTCCTTTTTCTCCGCCGAGAGCGCCCAATCGGAGACGAAGCCACTTCTCCGTCCTTCCTTGCGATCTCTCTACTCCCATCTCCGGGCAAGCTCTTTGAGGAGTTTGTTTTCCCTCACTCGATTCAAGCGCCGGTGCTGAGAGAATCTGACGCCTTAACTGTGAAGCCCCTCACCGGCCATCTTCAGATTTTGGGAGCCAATCGGTGGTGATCTGCCTTAATTGACAAGGGATGACCGGGTGAAAACGAAGGGAGCTTACCAGTGAGGAGGACTTGTTGCGGGAGTCGTAGGGTTGTTGCGTTGTGCCGATCTGGATCAGGGGAATTCTACGCGTATGCTAGTAGGTATGTTTTGGTTGTTTCGATTGATCTTGGATAAAAATTGTTAGTAGATTAGATTGGATCGGAAAGATGAGTTAGTTTCTGTTGGATTTCTACTTTTAATAGTTCTTCTGGTTATGAAGTTGTGAGTCTTGATTGGATTTATTGCAATATTGATTCGGATGAGCCGATTACCGTATTGGGATGTTGTAGAATACTTTCTGTTTGGTTTTGGGATCGGTATGTGTCAGGTCTAGGTTGTTGTTTGGGCGATTGGTGTGCTTACTCTGTTCCTTGCTTCTACCTTCTGTGTTACTTTTGGATATGTGTTCTACCGCAAGATTTCCTTGTCTTCTGTGTTCTTGAAGGTATTGGAATTGGGTTCTTATCAGATTTATGAATTAAAGATTAGCAAATGTGTCCTCTGTTCTTGCGATCTTGTCGTTCAGTTCTGGTTGTGTCTGGATCAAGTTTCGGTCTAGTTTTTTTGAAATCAGATTGAGGTGTTCATGTTGATTTTGATCTTGGAGTTTTGAGATGTTGTGATACTTGTGCCATGTGTTCTGGTATTTGGAATAGGCTTGCCTTTGTTGTTATCGTGAGCAATCTTGAGTTTTGTTCTTCTGTTCAATTTCATTGTGGGAGAAATTCTAGGGGAAGTGTTTGATCTGGATGGGTTTCCTCAAGGGAGATTTGGGTTTTCTTCTATGCATGGATCGATTTTTGTGTTGGATTAGTGAGGAAGAGGTTGCTGTGATGTTATGGAATGTTGGTGTTGGGAATTTGATTTAGATGTTAGTTCATTTATCTGTTTGGATTGGTTACAGAGATCTTGCTATGGTTTTGATTTGATGGCTATGTATTGGTGAAGAGATAGTTTGATACCTTCCGTGTACATGAGTTTAGTTTGGATTTTGATTTCTGCTACTATTTGGAACTTGCTGTGAGTTAGAAAGTTATGTGGATCTACTATGTTTAGTTTTTCCTTGTGTTGTTGGGAGCTACCCCTTTAATTTTGGAGTGGTAATTTGGGTCTTGGGTTAAACTTAGGTTGGACCCAATTAATTAAATGGTTATGATAATTAGGATCACTACTAATACGAGTTAATAGTTGATTTGCTACTTTTACTTAGATCGCTAAGGATGATGTATTTGATACAGGACACTGACTTGGTTATTTCCTTGCGGATTTTTGGACGGGAGGATCTCTTCGTGTACGAGCACCTACTTAGAGGCGGGTACTTCGGACATATCTATTTTAGATATTGTCACAGATTTTATGCATAGTTAGTTATAGATAGCAGTAGAGTTTAATTATTCCCTGCTTCCATATATTTACCCTTGATATTAGCTGTTTGTTTAGATGATAGATTTATTTCTGTACTGCTTCGAGGTTGGATCTCTTCACTCTTTATTGTCGCATATTGTTGTATATCGTGATTAGATATAGGATCCCTTATACCAGCACTAGGGCTAGGATATGGTGCATACCGGTTATTTGAACCTCTGCATATCATGTTGATGATTGGTAGACTAGCTAGGTAGATTTGGAGTATGATATTATCATGCATCGTTCTTGCATGCGCATGGGTTGGCGGCATAGAGCTCCCAGTCATGTGGTTGAGACACGTCATCTGTCATGACGGGCATGATCTGCACACATTGTCATACGTGAGTAGTGGCTATTGTAGGCTGCGCACAGTTGCCCTGTCGAGACTCTGCACGGTCACTCATGAGCAGTGATTCCGGTGCATCGTAGCAATCAGGGACCCCTCCTGGTGTGGGCAGTAGTTTTGTCGTATCTCCGCTCGATCACTCATAGGTAGTGTTGCTGAGCATGGCAGCAGACACTAGTGATATGCGGTGATCATGATCTGTACACATTGTTACTAGCGAGTAGTAACTATTGGAGGGTGCGTATAGTTTCCCTGTCGAGACTTTGCACGGTCACTCATGAACAGTGATTCCGATGTATCGTAGCAGTCAGGGACCCCTCCTAGTGGGTGCAGTTGTTCTGTAGTGTCTCCGCTCGGTCACTCATGGGTAGTGATGCTGGAGCGTGGTCACAGGCAGAGGTGGTATAGAGAGCAGTTGACTTCCCTTTTCTGGCTTTGAGTACATGTCATGATGGGTTGTATGACCCGCGAGTAGTTGGCTCCTCTCGTGCCTGGTTTTGGAGTTATGGTAGTTGGAGCAGTTGACTCCCTGACATCCTGTCCACTCAGCCACCCGTGTAGGGGTAGCTGGAGTGCGTACAGACATCATGTGCATATGATGCATCATTGCATGATTATTGTTGTTTGCATTATTGTGTTTGCTCGTAGTTGTTATATCTGGTTACAGTATATGTGTTTGATCTGCACCTTCAGGAGGTATGTGTACATGGGTCTGGTGACCTTGTCTTACCCGTGTGATATTTGGACCTTTACATCTTCAGGTTTGTATGACTCTGATATATATCTTTTTATTCAGTATTATGGATTCAGCATTTCCTATTGTTATTACTGTTACTATTGTCCGTTTGACTCTTTCTGCTAGTATAGCTTACTATGCATACCAGATATATGTATTCGCTGAGTTTTCGGACTCACACCGTCAGCCTTATTTTTCATTTCAGGTTGATCGGCTGGAGTGCCCGGCAGCCTGTCCTAGTCCTTCTATTTCGGAACGACTCGTGTTTTGGTTTGAGTTGTATTTGTGGTCATACAATATTTTCATTTGCTTTTACTGTTTTAATTTCTGTTGTGTTGTTTTATACAGCGGGTTAGTTGTACTTTTGTGTGCCATGAGGGCCTTTGTTTCATTTTGTTTTGTCGTAAGTCGTACCGGTATGCAGTTTTTGTCCTCGTCTTCGTTTATTTTTCATTCAGTGGCTTGTTCCAGCCCTATAGGCTACGGTACCAGTGGGCTGAGAGAATCGTAAAGGTTAAGTTTTTGGATTGTCTGCTGGGTCGAGGGAGAAGTAGTCCGGTCAGTATCGGACGAGCAACTCCTGGGGCATGACATGTATCTTCTTTAATACTATGATTTTGAATAGAGTAATGATATGCTGAGTGAAAAAATCAGAGTGAATGCCATAGGGAATGAGCTAGCTGCCAGCGTGTCACGGTCCAAGTCAGCGAGTGTTTAAACCGCCAAACCCTAAAACCAAAATCCCTAAGCCCGCCGATTCATTTCCCTCCCGCACGAAACTCCACTTCTCCACCTCTTCTCCACCGGCAATCTAAGCTTCTCCATCTCTTCTCCACCGGTGCTCCTCTTCTCCACCTCTTCTCCACTAGCGCTCCTCTTCTCCGCCTCTTCTCCACCGAGCTCGTGCTGCTTTTTTCGCTGCTCGTGCTGCTTTTGTTCCTCTCGCCGGCTCTTTCGCTGCTCGTGCTAGTTTTGTTCGTCTTGCCGACTCTTTCGCTGCTCTCGGGCCGCTCCTCCATTCCTCCAGCTCTGATCCGTGCTCGCTGCTAGGGACACTATACTCACCAAGGTTCAATTCTCGTCTCCCTCTTGTTCCTCGACCTGTCGAGATTCACGGATTTTGATCGCACTTTTCCTCTTGTTCTCGCTGCTTCGTTTGCTCAATCCATGGTAGATGGATTTAGTGATCTAATTAATGATATGCTGATTTTTTTAGTATCGGTTTTTCTGTGAAAATGTGCTTTGATTTAGTGTTGGCTTCGTTTGCTCAATCCATGGCAGACGTGCTTCGTTTGCTTAATCCATGGCAGATGGATTTAGTGTTGCCATTTTTTTCCTTATTTTGCTCAATCCATTTAGTGTTGGCTTCGTTTGTTCTATTTAGTTAACTAACAAATCTCAATCCATGTGGCATAATAACTGATTAAATACAAAATATAGATTGAACAAAAAACCAAGGTATATATCAACTTTTAATGAAAACTGATGTAGGTCAGTGTCATTATCTCATTAATTAGAATCATGTCTTTAAGATCACTTTTTAAGTCTAATGGTTGAAGTTAAATTTTTCTGAACAACACTCATACTATTTTTCAAATATATATGCAACAATTGATAGCCTCAAAGTACCAAAAGTAAATTGAAAATCTATGATCATACACTATGCACTCTAGAAATTGTATTTGTTATGCAACAATTTAGTGTTGGCTTCGTTTGCTCAATTCATTTTTTCTGTGGAAATGTGCATTGATTTCTCAAACCATGGCAGAGTTCTTGTTTGGTAAAGAAACTAGGAGTTTATCATCTAGGTTTCGCCGCTTGAAGCTCATAAAAATGAAAGAAGTTGCTCTGAGCTTACTATTTAGAACTCATTCTTCAATTGGTGTGTTTATGTAACGTATTTGATACTGGATAAGCTTTCAATGCATGCTTCTTAAACCATTGATGTATACGTTTGCAATTTTGTATTAATCTTTAAATTTGAATGTGTTTGCTTAACTGTTCACTGCCCTTACCAACTTGTCAGCTTCCTAGTTCATATATGTTTACAAATTTGTATTAATCTTTAAATTCGAATGTGTTTGCTTAGCTGCTCATTGTAGTTCATAAAGCTTACTGCCCTTTCGCTGTTCTAGGGTGCTTACTGCCCTTTTGAGATGAAAAAATATTGTAGGAAAAAAAGGAAAGATAATTCATGGCAACCGACTCTTCATCGTCATCATCTTTCAATCGAAAACGCATGAATAACGAGCAATCAGATGCTCCTCGTATATTATGTTATTGTGGGTTAAGATCCACTCTATGGACATCATGGACGGAAACCAATCCAGGAAGATGATTTTTTTCATGTCCAAAATTTAGAGTAAGTTTTTGATACAATAACATAAGTAACATCAAATGTTATGATTTTTTTTAATTATTGGGTTTTCATTAAGTTTATTTCAAATTCAGGAAAAGGGATGTGACTTCTTCTTATGGCATAACCCAGAATTGTCAGAAAGAACGAAATAAATTATTAATAATTTGAAGATGGATAACCAAAAACTACAATTGGAGATCAGTGAATTAAAGGCATCTACTGGTTACAAGGGTGCAGCTCAATATAATGATTTGATGAATGATGTTAACAACAATACTGTTACTATGAGGTTGAGTGCTAAAATATGTTCACTGAATAGGAAGTTTAGAATTGCTATCTTTGTAGTTGTATTTACTTGGATTATGATGATTTTAAGTTGGTTGATGTAATTTTTTATATTCAAAAACAGATGTAATTTTAAGTTGATGATTGTAAGTTGGTTGATGTAGTTCACTAAAATATATAATTTGAGATTTTAAGGTTATAATTGCTATCTTTGTTGTTTTTGGTTTTTAATAGTGTTAATTTATGTTATTCTTCTCTGAAGTAGTATGCATGCTCTGAAGTGTTGGTATTGACCATTCTACACCATATAGCTGTTGCAGGCCACACCATTGAAACTTGAGCAGTATTTGGAACAAAATTCTATACATATTTGACTGCTGGCGTTGTATTTATGCATTCTTATCGTGGATGGTGTATGGTCATGGCTCTATGTTGATGCTACTTTAGCTTTAAAGGGGACTTATGGCAATCCAAGTTGACTAGAGCTGGTGCTTTCAAAAGGCTTATATGGAATGACACTTGTATTTGATTCTGGAGGAGCAATTGATTGTTTGTGTGGTGCAATTGTCCGTCCTTGGCAAGCGCTGAAGGTATCTATTGCTTAGGGAGGGAGGTTTTCAATATTGTCATCCACAAACTGTCATAAACATATCGAATGGCTTATCGTAGTTATCTTATAAAAAAATTCATGATTGCTGTGTTGCTTATCGACATAATTGGAAAAATCTGATAATGAAGTACAATGCTGCATAAAGATGTTGATATACTCATCTTTAAATATCTGTCAATGGCCAAGTATGTTTCTTTATACTCTAAGTAGGTGTTTGTTCTTAATTATCAAGATCATGATCTAAAACTCGGTGCCACAAGTTCTTCGTGTTTAGGCATTATCTTGCTTGATTGATACTGGCACAAATGAACACAAATGAAAAGAATTAAAAGGCAGGACACAAATGAACACAATTGCATTATAGATGCATTACAAACATTACAGATGCATTACAATTGCATTACAGATGAATTGCAGTTACAGATGAGCTGGTGCTTTACAGATGAGTTGCATTACAGATGAGTTACAATTGCTCAAGTTACAGATGAGTTGCATTACAGATGCATTACAATTGCTCAAGTTACAGATGCATTACAGATGAGTTGCATTACAGATGCATTACAATTGCATTACAGTTGAGTTGCATTACAGATGCATTACAATTGCATTACAAACATTCCAGTTGCATTAGAATTACAGACACAAGTTCACTGAATATAAAGCTATTCCAGATGCATTACAATTGCATTACAAACACTCCAGTTGCATTAGAATTATAGACACAAGTTCACTGAATATAAAGCTATTCCAGATGCATTACAATTGCATTACAAACATTCCAGTTGCATTACAAACATTCCAATTGCAGTTTACAAAGCTATTCCAGATGCATTTCAGATGCATTCCAATTGCATTACAAACATTCCAGAGGCATTACAAGCTATTCCAAATGCATTTCAGATGGTCCACAAAAAACTGCTCCACCACGACTATGTTGATCTGCCACAGCAAATTGCTCCACCACGCCTAGAAAGTATAATTATTAGAGATTAGCAAATTGTTAGGTGACAAACCATTTACAACATAAACAAACAAGCAAACTTGAATGAGGATACTATGAATGGGGATACTATGAATCATCAGATTGGACGTGTGAAAATGAATCAATAGTAGTTTGTGAAAATGTACATTAGCAACAAAGAAAAAAATCAAGGGGTAAGGACAAAAATTAGCAGTTTGACTTACAATATCAGTTTCTAATAGCAGTTTGAAAATATTGAAAATTAGCAAAAAAAAGAAAAAAATCAATAGCAATTTGACTTACACACATAGATATATATTTTCAAGGACATTGTGAAAATGTTGAATCAATAGCAGTTTCTAATACAACCTACAACAAAGAAGGGGTAAGGACAAAAATTAGCAAAATAATCATGTTAAAAATATAATACTGAATAGATTAGTAATCTTAATTCCAATAAAAAATCAACAAACTTACATTCTGACTATTTTGATCATCCATAGGATTTAAATTTGAATACTCTACTTGTCTTTCTACAACTGTAGAACACTATAGACAAAGAGAATACACTAAATCAGATTTTATAAACCATAGAATAACATAAACCAAAGTAGCATATTTCCACAAATATAAACTATTACTTGAGGTATAACCAAACCTTTTTCCGAGACTTTGCCTTCCCCTTTTTTGCAAATTGCTCAATTATAGATTACTTTCTTTTCTTTGGTGGACGTCCCCGAGACCTTACTTTCAATGGAGAGTGAAACTTTTGGCTCTCAATCCGTGAATTGCCATGAACCATGTTACTAGCCTGAGCACCATCCAAGGAATCACTAACATCAATATTCATAAGCCTTTCTTTTGCATCTTTCAAGATCTCAATTAAAAGTAGTAACCTCTGATCATTTTTTGACCCAAGCTTCTGTACTTCATGTAACAAAGGATGTAGGATATTATATCTTCTTCTTTCTTCTTCATGAGAACAATCATCATCATAAATATTAGTGATTCCTTGATAATCACATTTAATGTCTTTGCGCCATCGGTCCAAAATATATTTTCCAGAAACATTATTCACATTTCTTTTGACAAGAACAGAAATCAAATGTCTACACAAAATGCCATGAAACTCAAATAGGCGACACAAACACTTCAGATGAAGCTCTAACTTACTGTATTGTACCCAATAAGAAACATCTTTTGAAGTTCCTCCCTCCATCCCATATACCGTTTCAACGACTTCAAAAAATAATATATTCCCTTCTTCCCTCACAAATGAAGTATTGCAAAACATTAAACCTCTCATTTCATCCTGAAACAACTTGAAAATCTTGTTTGTATAGACCTTTTGAAATTGCCTTTCAAGTGGACTCCCACTGATTACTGGAATCATGAAATTGAAAGAAGCAAAATCAGAATGTTGTTCCTTTTCAATCTTGCTTTTCAAAGCATGGTCATATTGTTTGAGAAATTGTTTCAAAGTTGTTTTGGAATGAACATAATCATCAAAAAAAGCATTGATACTCTCACTTCTTTGACTTGTCGACATACCTGCCCAAAATTTATCATTGACATATACAAGCATCCACTTATGACGATTTTCATACAAAGAAATTAGCCAATCATTTGTCTTCAAACTAAAAGCTTCAACAAATTTTTGCCAATTGTTATCACAATCTTTAATTGTCAAAGAATTATATACAACTTTCTTTAGCTCTTTCTTTATCATTTTGTAGTTGGCATGACTACCAAACTTGCTTGGAATTTTTTTCATTATATGCCAAAGACATAATCGATGATTAGTGTTCGGAAATACCTCAACAATTGCATTTTTCATGGCTTTGCATTGGTCGGTGATAATACCTTGTGGAGCGCGTCCCCTCATGCAAGTCAACCAAGATTTGAATAACCAAATGAAAGTTTCGGTATCTTCCTTAGAAATCAAACCACAACCAAGCAACACAGACTCACCATGATGATTTACTCAAACAAACGGAACAAATGACATATCATAACTATTCGTAAGATATGTAGTATCAAATGTAACTACATCAGAAAAATAATCATAAGCAGCCCTACTTCTTTCATCAGCCCAAAAGATATTTCGTGTGCAAAAATCTTCATCCACGTCAATCATGTAAAAGAAATTAGAGTTTCTACTTTGCATACGACAGAAATAATTATTTAAGGCTTTTGCATCACCGTGGCCAAGTCTTAATCTACGAACTTCGCCAATATAATTTCTACACTTTCTCTCATCAAAAGATAAATTTTCATAGCCACCAGCTTCAACAACAAGTGAATGAAAACTCTTACTCAAAGTTATTCCTGCTTGATCATTCAAATCTAGTTTCCTCTTTGTTAGGGAATCTAAAACTTGATTGCATCTAAAATGTCTTGACTTCTTTGGACTTAATGCATGATTATGATCAAGAAAGACACCATTAATAAAGCATAATCCATCATTCTGAACGATAATATTAATCTTAGCTTTGCAATTTGTTTTACTTGAAAGTCTAGGATAAAAGGCATTTTTCACCCTAGGAACAGTCATACCGTTTTTTGAGCAACCAAATGAGAAATACTTCTGCTTGCCATCATCTCCCTTTTTAACCCCAATTTACAAATGCCAAAGCCAACTGATTGTGCATATGATTTGTAAAATTCCCGAACTTCTTTTTCACATGAAAACTTCATCCCAAATTGTGGAGTATCAGCCGCATTTGAGCTTGATGACTCTCCTAACACTTGGGAATTAATCTCCATTTCATTCTCCATTTCATTCAGTGGCAAATGAGAATTGCTTGTTTCATCATCCATAACAGTTTCAAAATCCTACAGTCACAATCATGAGATAATGACATCAGAAAAATAGTATGAGTGTTGTACAAAAAAATTTAACTTCAGCCATTTGACTTAAAAAGTGATATTCAAGACTAGATTTTAATTAATGAGATAATGACACTGACCTACATCAGTTTTAATTAAAAGTTAATGACACTGACCTATATCAGTTTTCATTAAAAGTTTATATATACCTTGGATTTTTGTTCAATCTATATTTTGTATTTAATCAGTTATTATGCCACATGGATTGAGATTTGTTAGTTAACTAAACAGATCAAACGAAGCCAACACTAAATGGATTGAGCAAAATAAGGGGAAAATGGCAACACTAGATCCATCTGCCATGGATTGAGCAAACGAAGCGCATCTGCCATGGATTGAGCAAACGAAGACAACACTAAATCAAAGCACATTTTCACAGAAAAACCGATACTAAAAAAATCAGCATATCATTAATCTGATCGCTAAATCCATCTGCCATGGATTGAGCAAACGAAGCAGCGAGAACAAGAGGAAAAGTGCGATCAAAATCCGTGAATCTCGACAGGTCGAGGAACAAGAGGGAGATGAGAATCGAACCTTGGCGAGTATAGTGTCCCTAGCAACGAGAAGGGATCGGAGCTGGAGGAATGGAGGAGCGGCCTGAGAGCAGCGAAAGAGCCGGCGAGAGGAAAAAAGCAGCACGAGCAGCGAAAAAAGCAGCACGAGCTCGGTGGAGAAGAGGCGGAGAAGAGGAGCACCGGTGGAAAAGAGGAGCGCCAGTGGAGAAGAGATAGAGAAGCTTAGATCGCCGGTGAAGAAGAGGTGGAGAAGTGGAGTTTCGTGCGGGAGGGAAATGAATCGGCGAGCTTAGGGATTTTGGTTTTAGGGTTTGGTGGCTTAAACACTCGCTGACTTGGACCGTGACACGCTGGCAGCCAGCTCATTCCCTATGGCATTCATTCTGATTTTTTCACTCAGCATATCATTACTCTTTTGAATAGTAGTTCACGGTGCCCAATTATGATAGAGTGACAGATTTAGAGGTAGATGATTAAGTCATGGTTTAGATTTATAACGACGATTAGCGGAATTAATTGGGGTTAGGAGAGTGAGTGAGTGTCGAGCGGATGGACCGGGTTAATATAGGGAAGAGGACGGTGAAAAACCAAGTTCATATGCATGTGGTTTTTTTTTGTACTTTACTTTGAGTACGAAGTATTAGTTAACGGATTATGCAAATCCGTTAATTCGTTTCTCAGTCTTGATTAAAAATATTAGAGAATATTTGATTTGTTTCGTTTTTTATTTTTATTTTTAAAAATTATATATATATTTTTTAGAAAATAATTTTATTTTATTCTCTATTTTTCAAAAAAATATTATTTTTTTTAGAAAATAAATTTAAAAATTATAAATCAAATATATTTGTAAAAAATCATATTTTATATGAAAAATAAAAAATAAAAAATATGTGTCAGCCATATTTTGTCTCTCTTCCCTCGAGACACGCGTACAAACTCAGAACCTGCGCCTGCTAAGACGGCCCCCGCACCGAGATTGTCTGTATGTTGGCCCCACCCTCGTCGTTCTCTCAAGCAACCCAAGTGGCCCCCATCTCTTCCCTTCTCTCCTTCGGCCTCTCTCTCGCGCGTGTTCCTGAAGGTTCCGCCTTCTACCCTTCACCCTCTTTGCCCAATTGATCCGCCGACTGTATCGATGCCAGGGTTAGGGTTCCGCTTCGCTACGGTCATGCTACACCATCGCCGACGCCCTCCCCAATTCGATTCCCTCCTTTCCGCTTCTGCAATGGCCTGCCCCTTCATCAACCTGCCGTCGAACCGGTTGACTACTCCTCCGTCGAGTACGAGGGTCCCCCCGTACCCTATGACCTCCCCCGCTCCTTCCCCATCGACGTCAAATGCATTTCCCTCGCCGCTGTCTCCCCTCACTCTGCCGCACTTCCGGATCTTCCCAATTTACGCCCGCTTCCCTCCCCTTCCTCTTCCATCGAAGCCGACTCAATTACTGCCGCAGCCTACGGAGGCCGCCATTCAAACCGCTTCGTCCGTCTCGGTCGTTGAGAATCGCTTGGAAGCTCCTGCGCGTACTATGCGTCCTTTTTGGTCGACCCTTCCTCGGCTGAGACTTCCGACGTCGTCGACATCTCTGGCTCTCTGACGAGTTCTGCGACGGCTTTGCTTCGGCTCACGACATGGTGCTGAACCGGCTCTCGGCAGAGTCGACTATCAGCATGGAGTTGGGCTTCTAGTCGTTTGCCTCCGAAGACGAGCAGGATGAGGAGGTCGCTGTGCAAGCGAAAGAGGCGTTGCTTGTGTCCTTTCTGGAATCAGGTCAGTCCAGTTGTTCATTGTCCCCGGCAATAGTAGACTGTCCTCAAGCAAGGTCGGAGGAAATGGAGGTAAAGATATTTTAAAAAAAAGGGCGGCGCTTGCTGTAAGTGCTTGAAAGGAAGCTGTTTCACGGAGAAAGAATTTTGCTTGGTCTGCGGCGCTAAGTACTGCAGTTGATGCGCGTTGAGAGCCATGGTGCTGAACCGGCTTTCGCCAGAGTCGACTATCAGCATGGAGTTGGGCTTCTAGTCGTTTGCCTCCGAAGACGAGCAGGATGAGGAGGTCGCTGTGCAAGCGAAAAAGGCGTTGCTTGTGTCCTTTCTGGAATCAGGTCGGTCCAGTTGTTCATTGTCCCCGGCAATAGTAGACTGTCCTCAAGCAAGGTCGGAGGAAATGGAGGTAAAAAAAAAAGGCGCTTGCTGTAAGTGCTTGAAAGGAAGCTGTTTCACGGAGAAAGAATTTTGCTTGGTCTGCGGCGCGTTGAGAGCCATGGGATCCATGCCTGAAGGGAGGAAGTGTATTTCCTGCATTGGTTTCTCTGATCCTGAATCGAACTGGGAAAGAGTTGCCGCGTGTTGAAGAAGTTGCTCAGTTGTCGGGAATTTCAGCAACTGATGAAGATTGAAAAGACCTGTGAGGCAAACCAGCTACGGCCAGAAGATATTTGCGTCAATGGAAAGAAACTCAGCATGGACGAGATAATCCTCTTGCAGAGCTGCCCTTGCCCTCCAAAGTTGGAGCTTGGATTCTATTTGTACGACAAAGTATCTGGTTATTGGGGCAAGGTACTTTTTAAATTATGCTCTAGATACAGCTCTGTTTGTTTATGGAATTTTTTTTTCTTTTATTTTTTTCTTACTATCATGTATTTTGAATCTACATCTACTCGCTCCTGATCATTGTATTTTAATTTTATTGTTAACTAAGAATTCCACAAATCCATCTGAGCATATACATCTCTGCTAGCATTATTTTTTTTCACGCATTGTTTACTAACAATTGGATACTCTTTACTTCCATTATAGCCGAAGCGATCACAGAAGACTCAATATCAACGAGGCATATTGATCATTATGATTTATGATTTAAATCTTTACATTTGAGAATTTCGGATTATATACAAATATTGAGATGATCTGAAACCATATTTACAGTCAATGCAGTTCTAATAGATTTCTTCTATTCAGTATAATGGGCAAAAACTTCAGTCTTATGTTGGACAAATGATATGTTATTGATCTTATGAGACTGAATCGAGAGCAACACAAGAAATTCTATTGGAGGCTAGAATACTTAACTAAATGAAGAAATTATTTCATTAGGGTAGTTGTTCCTGACCTAACTCACGTACGTGTAGCTCAGTCGGCCAGCCTGGCACCACATCCGGTTAGGTAGGGGCCAGGGGATATGGAAAGCTCGAAATAGCTGGTTGGATCAGGAGCCCGAGGCCCACTCGGCCCGAGGCGCCCGACTAAGCGGTCGGTCAAATGTATCCCGACCCAACCCCTCTAGGAAACGCCGAGTGTCCGACCCTGTCCGCCACCCAAGGAGCACACTACTTTAGCCCCTAGTGGGCATACCGACTATCGAGCCTGAGAACGCCCGAGCAGCATCCGAGTGGCATTCAGTCGGTAGTCTTCCTCTGCCCTAACCACCCGACCCTGAAAAATGGCAGATAGGCCAAGTCTGAGCGCCCCTCGACTCGGGAAATATCTTGTCCCACGCGAAAAGGTATCGGTTGCATGACACGGCTTCACTCGGGGCGGCCGGTCGGTGGTCCAGTTCAGGATTTGTCGTCTTGCTCGAGAAGGACCACTCCCTGACACCACCATGGCGAAGGGGTATGGAAGTCGGAGTAGGTCTGACACCTTTCGTGCCCGAATCGCGAATATCCCGCTGGCACGGCAGGATTCGCTAACACGGCATGATCCGCTGACACAGCATGATCCGCTGACACAGTAGGTTACTCTAACACTATATGTTCCTGACATACCCTAGCTCTCTGTATCACATCCACCCTTACCTGTGTCAGGAGCGGGCCGAAAGTGTGAGCTCTCTCGGCTATATAAGGTCCTCCGCATTCCACTTCGCAAGTACGCGCACAAGAGTTATTCTCGCTACTGTTCTATTGCTTTCTTCTCTTCCACTGGAGATTGACTTGACCGTCGGAGGGTTTTACCAGGGGCTTTTCCCGGCGGGTTGCTAACGGTCATTTCCTTGCAGGTCGGAGCCAGCATCAGCAGTACTCAGGTCCGCTTCACTCTTGGGAGTTCACCTCACTCTGCGATAGGATTAGTAGTGAATAATTTGTTGAGGATGTGAAGTCAGCTAAAGCTTAGTAGGAAAGTATGAGTCTATTATACCCATCTTAATGCGAATGGTGAATGCTATAGGATATACTTTTTCCCTTGTATTCTGAATAGAAATACAACAAAGGAACCCAAACCACCCATTTTGTGCCATGCTGGAAGTTGTATTAGGGACCAATTATAACTTCATGGTCAATGCTCAATTTATTAGCAATGATGGTGCTGGGAATTCTTCAGGTTGTTGGTATGTCGAGAGTTGATTTCTAGCCCTCTGGTACTGGTATCCTCTATGCTGATGGAATAACTTCCTCCGATGGATTAATGTACACGGACTTCCAGTTTCCTCCATCAGCTTTTGCTGGAAGTGGTATTGATGATGGCAAACAGCAAGAAACCTTGTCAAGGTCAGTACCATTTGCATTGGCTGAAGCAAGTATAACCACGGTTTAAAGTGTCGTGCCGGGCGGCACCAGCGGAAAACTGTTCCGTTGAGAAACCGAAATCGGCACAGTATGTCCACCGATTTCGTGCGTTGCGGCGTCATGGCAACAGAGGGAATGTTTGGTGAAGTTCTTCCCGAGCTGCGGTGACAAGGTGGGTGGAAAATCGTTCCGCTGGGAAACCGAAATCGACATAGTACGCCCATCGATTTCGTGCGTTGCGACGTTATGGCGACAGAGGGAATGTTTGGCGAAGTTCTCCCCGGACGGCGGCGACAAGGTAGTTGAAAAAAGGCGTAGGCAGTGTCGAAGGTGTCGTGGACTCCTCCGGCGTTGTCGGAGGCTCCGGCTTTGCCAGAAGCGCCGTCGGACGATGCCTGGATGCCCTTGTGAGTCACGACTCCTCCACTTCCAGCGTCGTTGCGCGCTATCTGCGAAAAGAAAATTTTGGATTTATTAAATCCAACATTTCCCACCTTAAATTCAACTTAAATAAGAAAAATAATGACATGATTTATTGAAATCTAACATTTCCCTACTTAAATATTACCCTAATAAAATATATAAAAATATATTTAAAATTAAAAAATAAATAAGTTTTATTAATTAATTAATTTTCTGAATTTTTTTTCTATTTTAAATATTATTTAAAAATTCTAAAAAAATTAAATAATTCTAATAATTCAATTTTATATTCTGATATTTTTTATTTTTTATTATTTTTTATATTTTATTATTTAATTAATATTTTAATATTTTTATCATTTTAAATATATATTATTTAAATTAATACTTAAATAAATACATTAATAATTTATATAATTATTATATATAAAGTAGTATTTGTATTAATTTATATAATTATTAGTTATTATAGATAATATTTTTTATCTTAAAATCAATTTGAAATTTAAATCCATGAATATTAATTATTAAGATATTAAAATTTTTACCTTTAGGATTTTTTTCCAAAATATACGAAACATATACTTTTATTATAGAATATCTCTACTATACGCTGAAATATTAAGATATTAGTAAGGTAATATATTATAATATATCAATTTTAATTCAAGTTATTCACAGATTAATTATTTTTTGGGTAAATTACAAAAAACTCCCCAATTTCCATTTGATCTTTGCTTCCACTTCCCATTTGATAAATTCTTTGCATTTACTCCCTGATGGATTGAGTATAAAAGAGTGAAAAATGAGTATCAAAGAGTGAAAAATGAGTATAAAAGAGTGAAAATTGAGTACACAGTTTCTTGATGTGGTGGATACAACCTTACATACTCAAATTTCTAACTTTTATACTCAGTTTTCTTCAAATAATACTCACATAACTGTCTTGTCAATCCTATCAGGGACTGCATGCAAAGAAAACTTTGAATGGGGACTGCATGCAAAGTTAAGTTTGAGCTTGGGGAGTTTAAGAAAATTTTTTCTTATTTTTTTCTAACAATATTAAGTTGTTCAATAATTGAAAATTTATTTAAAATCAATATACAACTTATTTTTAAATTATACACAATAAACATATTTATTTAATGAATATTATATATAAATAAAAGAATATCGAAACCGTATCGGCACGATATGATACCGAAACCGTATAGTTCCAGTCGGGGACTGAAACTTCGGCACGGGTCGAGATTTTAAACCTTGAGTATAACCATGTACGATAATCAAGATATTTAAAATTAATTTCCATTGCACTTGTGAAGAAAATTACGGACACATAATGTAAGGGAAGAAGAGGTATTTCTGGGGTCTAATTGCTGGATGAAAGAGTATGAGAGAGGAGGCAATGTGACAAAAGCAATACATAAACGATTCAGCTCCTATGTATTCTCCGCTCTCTCTTATATCTTTCATTACATTGTATACTGAAACAGGTTTTCTGACAAAATTAGATGAAGCGATAAAGATGTTTTCTATCACCTTATTTCCTTCTTGGCTAATTTCCCTCATAAGAAACACATTTTATCTGAATTTTCAAACCTTCCTACAATTGTGTTTATGATGGCTCCTTTCTTGCACTTGTGTGTGTGTGTTAATAAATAGCTAGTCCTCTCAAGAGTATGTTTAGAACAACTATTGTCACACAAGCTTTTGCGATTAACTCCACATCCGCTGTAGGTGTCAGCTCATCAGAATTCACACCAAAGGCATCGGAGAGAACTGCAAGTGGCTTGGCATGTTTGAAGATGCTCACATTGTCATTTTCTCTCTTGCTATAACAGACTACAATGAATACTATGAAGACACAGATGGCATGACCATGAACCGGATGATGGAGAGTAAAAGGCTCTTTTGAGTGCATTGCCAGTCATCCATCTTTTCAACATACATATTTCCTTTTGATCTAAGTAAATTTGATTTGCTTGAGCAGATCTGTCTAGTAAAACTAGTTGAGGTGCTCAATTTAGCGCTACCAAAGCGCAGCAAGCTTTTCACTATATTGCTACAAAATTCAAGAGGTTATTTTATTCTATCACTGGGCATAAACTCTACATCACACTGGCGAATCTGTTGATGCAGAACTTCTGTATGCGAAAGAAATCGTTAAGTGGGAAGATGAAAGCATGGCACATTGCACATCAGAATCCATATATAGAACAAAGTTGAACTCCTATTCCCACTGATATTTGCAGGAAATATAGCTGTAAATACATAGGCTACTCCATTTTGCCCTCCTTTTATCTTGTTGATCAAAAATGCCTTCCACTGTATGTAATATTCATTATTCTTAATAGTTCTTCCAAGGAAAAGAGAAGGATGAATGGCTTGCTTCTCAAAGGTTCGTCAAATTTGTCTCATTTTCTATTTGCAAATTTGTGCAAGATTATGGCAAATATCCATCCTAGAAAAAACCATATAAGATCATCATAAAATCACAAGAGCAATAGCACACACCATACAAAAAATTAATCTCTAGCCAGATAATTTTGTCAGGATTAGATTTGGCATCTACAAATGCAACCTTAACTCTTCAAACATTCAAATCATAGACACTTAAGGAGGGTCATTTCTTTAGATACATCCTGATCATGCTGCATTTGCCAACCCTGTCTGCCTAATGTTATTTCAAGGTCAGGATATGCTCTTCCACCATCAACTGCAGCAGAGAAAGTGTCGATATTTGCTTCCTCTTCCCTCTGCACCTGGATGTCACTCTTCAGCCAATGATCCCTTCTCAAGTAAGTATACGATATCGCATTATTATCTCGACGCAACTCAGCACTGACAATCAATTAATGCCCAATATTAAACTGCAATAATAATTTATTAAGGAGAGACGACAGGAGACCTAGAAGAGCAGTAGCAATGGCTGATCTGATCGTATTGCCCAGCTTTTTCATATGCCTGCTGTTGTCCTCCCTCCACTTCTGGTTCTGCTGCTGCAACATGATTCATCCCCATTTCTGCACCTCGACCATTAATATATTAAGGAATTAATTAATTAATTAATTATGTTAATGGTGAAATCCAAATTAAATACCTCCTTGTCTTGCTCCTCTGTCCGTGCTCTTCACTGTTCTATACATCTGCAGATGGCTCTTGACGTGAGCTAGGGTTAGATCCTTGACGTTCATGAGTTCCAGAACCGATTTCGGCGTTGCTCCTGCATGCGTTCGGTTAGCGCGCGTGCGATGAACGGAGTACGTAGTATCATTGGAGATGGATCTCGTGTGCTCACTCTCATGGCCGCCGAGGAGTTCGACTGCATGGACAAAATGGGCGTGGAGTGTGGTGGTCCACCTCATTCTCGGAGCTCTGATGCTCCTCTTCCTCGCGTGGGCGTGGGCGGCGGCGGCAGTCCTCACCGGCGTCCGCTTGAACCCGCGCGCTGCCTGCCGGTGACGGAGACGACGCGGGAGATCATGATCATGGCTAACGCTGTCGTACTGGTCGAGCCCCAGGTGGAGCGTCGGCTCGCAGCTGCTGCCACTGGAGTTGGATGCCGCCGCTGCAGTTGCCGCTGCTGAGGCCGCCAGGGCGGCCGACGGTGGACAGATGTGGAGTG